>CAWWDR010000896.1:0-12500 GCA_963942565.1 Maea johnstoni | reverse complement strand
ATTTCATTATATTTTTGTATTTCTCGTAAAGTGCTATTTTGTATTCTATATATTGTCAATGAAGTACATTACATTATAGATTCCTGGTACTTCACGTTTCAGCATCCCACTCCTTATCATTCACATATTATTTGCATCTGTACTCATAGCCCGCTACATATGGAATAGAAATAAATATTTTAATGACAAAGTTATATTTCAAAGATATTTGAGTTAAAGCTTTTGCCACTGCTAGGTTAGACACTCCCTCTTAAAAATTCATCTGTCTACTATTCTTTTCTATCAAGGATTTATGCTTAAAGCTTTTGGTGCACCCGAGATGCATATAGGCTATTGTGTTAGTAATCTGATCACCATACAGCTGGCTACCTTATGTTCAGTGGGTTAATCTTGGTGCCCTAATATATGGCCTTAAGTGAAAAATGAAAACTTTCAATTGATCCATTAGCCAATATGTCCGTACGGGACAGATGTATTTGTTCATTATTGAATTTCCATTGGAATGACCAACTTAAAGGTAGTTTGTCTATCATCACTCATTGAGTATATGTGTGTAATTCTTACGTTGTCTATCATTTGACACACCTCCCAGGAAATCCAAAGCTGAGGCTGACATCCTGCTTGCCTTATATAAGAAGGGGGATGTGTGAATCTGTCTATGGATACCATGCATCTAAAAGGTCCGTTGGTTCTCTTTGAATCTGAAGGCTCTGCTTCTACTCTATCTCTTTTTCCTCTTTCGAATAGAATTATTATGCTTAGTCATTGTTATTTAACAATGACAAAGGACCACTTTTTCGTAATATGTTATGGCACTAAATGGCCTTTGTAAGCAATGTGCCTTTAAACCCTCATTCATTCAATCATTTGGTCATTCATTCTATCTATCATTTGCAATGTGTCAATTTAATGCTACTTCAGCTGCTTGAATGTAATTTCCCAGGAAATGAAATCCTGCTCGATGATAAGTTAATTTATAACATTTTAATTGGATTAATGAAACGAAATGAATCAGTGTACAATCAAGGTATAACATTTGTCAAAATGGTAAACAAGTCGAAGGGCTGTTGGCGATAAAGATATTGCCTTAAGGTTACTTACCTATGATCAAATTTCGATAGGGATGATCATTGATTTTCCTTAAACCTATCATGGTATCAGGTGTTACGAATAAATGAAGTCGATATTCTGCATTGGAGTAGAATAAAAAAGAAAATTCAACAAATGACTGGTGATAAGCAACATGTTGGTTCCAAGAAGTCGTATTCTTTTTAGGTGCATGGCAATCTTACTTCTGGGGTTATCATCTTTATACTTTGTACATAGGCTGAGAGTGCATGATAGTTGGACTGTAAGAACAGATGCTGATACAATACAAGATGGAGATGTACAGTTTGCCAGAGTCACAGAACAAACAACTATGGAACTTGGTACCACAAGAGCAGAAGGTGACACAAATCAGAGTGTGTTTCCCACAATAAAAGGAAAGAGCCAAACAGATAGGACTGGGACATCACATTCAGTGGATCAAACAACTAGCATTCATGAAACTCAACAACTCAAGTTGAGAAACAGAACTTATTCAACAGTAATTAGGAGTGATCAAAACATCCTGCAAAAAGACATCGATAGAAATATTGATGTAGTAGAGAATGTTAGTAAAAGTACAACTCAGCCTGTGGGAATTGAGGTTCCTCCCTTTGCAGCAAAACTAGCTGAAACAAAGAACCTCTCACTCACTACATATGACATTTTTGGCAGACCAAGATTTCTTATTGATAATGATATTTGCGATGAAAATACAAAGATATTAGTGTATGTTCACAGTGCACCAAGCTACTTTCAAAAACGGGAGGCAATGAGACAAACATGGTGCAACACCACATTATTCAAAGATGCTGGTCTAAAAGTGGCATTTTTTGTGGGAAGATCTGAAGCGGTAACAACAGACAAAGCGATTCAAGTGGAAAGTGAACGACACCGCGATATCATACAGGTGGACTATATTGATGCTTATAGAAATCTTACCTTCAAGGTAGCCTCAGCATTGACTTGGATTAATACAAGATGCAATAATACCAAATGGATTGTCAAAACTGATGATGACATGGTAGTTGATATGTACGGGTTCATAAATCAATTTCTACCTATTCACGACAATGCCAAAAAGACTATGGCAGGAATGTGTAAGGGAGCTGGGAATCCAACGTTGGTAATACTCAGAGACGGTGGGAAATGGGGCATTTCTAGTGATTACTTCCCTGGCCAAAAATGCTACAAACCACACTGTATAGGTGCTGTCATTTTCTTCACTGGTGATCTAGTAGCAGAACTCTACCAAGCAATCGAAGATGTTCAGTACTTCTGGATTGATGATATTTTCTTATCACGAATACTTATGGAAAGAGTTATAGATAATAATGTAATACATCTTCCATATCGGAGTATTGATCCAATTGGTTCATATTGCTTAGACCATTTGAAAACAAAAGTAACTTCATCATTTTTTGTATGTCGCTCTCCAAGCATTGGCCACTATGTTACATTATGGCAAAAAGACTATGAACGATTTGTGTTGAACACAAGTTACCCATATAGTTTAAAAGGCACAATAAATTCATTCATAATGAGCGATATAGAGCCAAGATGCTGACAATTTAAACTGGTACTCTTGATAGTTTATGATGCATATGGGTTGAATAACAATAGCTTTGAGAATATATAGTTTGCAGGTTATGGCATGTTTTACTTGTCAATATTTATATAGTTAGAAAGCAATGGTATTTTAGGAATTTTGTTTAGAGTTCATGTATACTTAGAGGTACTCAAGACCTCTGACATAAGATAAATGAAAACTGCACCAAGCACCATTTAGGTCTGAAGTTGCTGATATATATATTTAAAGCCATATTTTGGAGCCTATAGTTGAATCAAAACAACTTTAACACTTGCAGGCAATACCAAAAGACACCAAAAGCTAAAGAGGTTAAATCTTTCCGGGGGGTCGAGGTTTTTAGTATTTGAAGCTCTGGTTATATAGAATCATACTGTTCAAGAGTATGCATGATGATCTGAAAAAGGCAAAAATCAGGCAGATGTTGACACATTTTCATTACAGCAGTAGTTGAATTCATAGCTTTTCTTTATCATCATTACATTTAAATGTGTTTTAAGTTCAAGCGTTTTCAATTTCTCCGCTACACCAGTGGTTGAATTCATAGGTTTTCTTTATTTCCATTACATTTAAATGTGTTTTAAGTTCAAGCGTTTTTAATTTCTCCGCTACAGCAGTGGTTAAATTTGTAGGTTTTCTTTATTTCCATTTCATTTAAATGTGTTGTAAGTTCAAGCGTTTTTTATTCCTCCGCTACAGCAGTGGTTGAATTCATAGGTGTTCTTTATTTCCATTACTTTTAAATGTTTTAAGTTGCAGCGTTTTTAATTTCTCTGCTCCATTGTTTTACTTCTGGTACATTAATCTATCAGAATCCGTTTCAGAGAAAGTATGATATCTTATCTTACAATCAGGAGCTAGACTCATGTCGTGAGACCATCCTTAAATGTTCTACAAATCTCATATTTCTGTTCAAGAGTATGCATGATGATCTGAAAAAGGCAAAAATCAGGCAGATGTTGACACATTTTCATTACAGCAGTGGTTGAATTCATAGCTTTTCTTTATCATCATTACATTTAAATGTGTTTTAAGTTCAAGCGTTTTCAATTTCTCCGCTACACCAGTGGTTGAATTCATAGGTTTTCTTTATTTCCATTACATTTAAATGTGTTTTAAGTTCAAGCGTTTTTAATTTCTCTGCTACAGCAGTGGTCGAATTCATAGGTTTTCCTTATTTTCATTACTTTTAAATGTGTTTTAAGTTCAAGCGTTTTTTATTCCTCCGCTACAGCAGTGGTTGAATTCATAGGTGTTCTTTATTTCCATTACTTTTAAATGTTTTAAGTTGCAGCGTTTTAAATTTCTCTGCTCCATTGTTTTACTTCTGGTACATTAATCTATCAGAATCCTTTTCAGAGAAAGTATGATATCTTATCTTACAATCAGGAGCTAGACTCATGTCGTGAGACCATCCTTAAATGTTCTACAAATCTCATATTTCTGGCATACGGTTTGTCAGTGCTGCTGTTCCCCCGCTACTTGACGGTATTATTGATCTGGAATATACTCCTAGTTGTAATAGATGATGGTTTAGGAAATCTTGTTTGGCATAACAGCTGTGCCTTCGCTTTGTTTGGTATAGCCATTAGAGGAGGGCCTGCCCTGATGGCCGTGTGGTCTTAGTATGCTGACTGTGCACTGTCTCTCACCACTACCTGGGTTCCAATCTTGGCCTGGGCATGTGAGAAAGTTGCCAGTGACTTGGGGTAAGATGGTTGTTTTGCCGGGTACTCCTGTTTCCTCCACTACCTACAACTGGCTAGTCAAGAATTAGCCAAAATTGGCATTAATGTGCCAAAAAATGAAATTCCTAATACAAATTCCCAGATGGCCGAGTAGTCTTAGGCTTTGCCACTGACGGTCTCTCACCATCTCTATGGTTCGGTGACAGACAATAAAGAGTGAGAAATGAAGTTTTTTGGTGATTGCAACAGTCTATAGAGGAATCAAATCACTAGGTGAGGCAACTCACGGCCTTCGTGTTTTCTTTTCCTGCTTCTAAATGATTTGAAACTCATTGGGAGGTGTCCATTGAGAGAAAAAAGTGACCATGTATTAACTTCCGCAAAATGCACAACTAACATGACATTTTTATTTGCTGTATGATTTCAGGAAAAATAAAATATGAAAAAAAGCTTCCATTATTGACCTGACCAAGTGACCCCCGACTTTTAATTAAAGTGTACTTCAGGAGAAATGAAATATAAATACAAAACATTCAAGGTAAACATTTCTGTATTGACCTGACCCTTGACTACAACAGTTGTCTAACATTAATATCCAATAGAAGACCAGGAGATTTTTATATTCTTATTGGGAGAGTGCATTTCAAAACAGCAGAACACTTTGAATTCTACCAACAATAAAAAAGATAATCAAGTTTTACTTATACTGAAAATAATGATAATAATCTTAATTTTAAGAGGGTGATTCAGTCAACCTGAGGATTTGGCTTTTGTTGTGGCCCTTACCTATTGGGCTACAGAAATGTAAGTGTATTTTTTCTACAAGGTATTCCCATTCAAAGGACTAGATAGATGGTGCCGCGCTCATTTTCAAATAGTCTCTTATAAGAAATATAATTATATTTATATTATATCAAATATTTATTTTATACATTCAACGCAATATCTGTAATATTGGAAGACATTTGGTTGGTCTTGTAGGGTATTTGAGTGATAAAATAATTTGATGATAAAAATGATTTTACTACTACTACTACTACTACTACTACTACTACTACTACTACTACTACTACTACTACTACTAATAATAATAACAATAATGATAATGATGATAATAATAATAATAATAGTAATAATGATAATGATAATGATGATAATAATGATAAATATTAAGAACAATTTCCTTTATTTCATGCGCTTAATACAACAAATTTGAGGATTGGATTAATGCTGTGGTCCTCATATTCTGAGGATATATAGCTCCCATCCAACCCTTAATAAATGAATGAATGTTTAAACAAAAACTGAAAGAATTCAATATCCATTAAATTTCACTAGGATCTGAGTAAGGTCTCTCTCTGTCTGTGAGTGTGTGTGTGTGTACGTATGTATATAAGTATATATATATACATATATATATATATATATATATATATATATATATATATATATATATATATATATATATATATATATATATATATATATATATATATATATATATATAGAGAGAGAGAGAGAGAGAGAGAGAGAGAGAGAGAGAGAGAGAGAGAGAGAGAGAGAGAGAGAGAGAGAGAGACTCACAAACATATCGTTTATGCTTGATGTGCTGCTGCCTTTTGTGCGTTAAATTCTACATACTCTTTTTATCCATTGTAAAGATTGTAGAATAAGCCTGCCACAAGTGAACACAAACAGCCTAGCATCTGATCATTTCCACCCTGTTGTAATGAATATGCCTTTTATGTGTTGATTACCATTTGTTGGGACTATTTATTGCACGCTTATAAACGAGTTATGTGCTGGTCTTTGAATGAACCCACATAACATCTATATATTAATACTCGGTTTGGCAGACCTTTGGTCGGGGTCAACGTAGATCCTGAACACTGCCGGCTCCTACTGCTGCCGTGGGTGGATTGCCTGTGACTTGCAGATGGTTATAAGTTTTTTCATCTTTTTATTTGGGCTATTTTTGAAAAAGTGTCACCATTGGCAAGCGTCTGCAGGCAATGTTAGTGATGCCATCTACTGGCAAAATGTTTCAACTATATTTTCAGCTAAATGAGCTGATGAGTAATAATTTATGAAGCTCAGCACTGCACACATAAGAAGTATTTTTGAAATGTGACAGCATTTTTCACTTTTTTTGCCAAAACATTGTTTTGCCTACACACTACTTCTTCCTCCCCCTCACTTGCTTCCTACTTTTTGAAGCGCCATATTTTGATTGGGAGAGGGGGGATGATCATATTTTATTAGCAGAGCATTTTCTTATTGTTGTTTTTTAATTTCATGAGTTGATTCCTTAATCCCTAAAAACCTGTCGCAACATTTAAAATTAATTTCAACTGTTTCATGCTAATATTAAAGTTTCAGCTCTGTATACTTCTTTATAGTGTTTGCATTATCTCTCCTGTACTTTTCTTTTTCTTTGGATCTTTGGTATTGCATGATCGTTTACATTCTATCTCTTTTTGTATTGTATATATCTCTGTATCCTGTGAATTTCTTTTTTTACACTTTGTGCACAACATTTTCCTTTTTTAAGATTTTCTTTCCCTCCATCTCCATATTGTATATATTTACAATTTTTATAAATTTTATTGTTCCATAGCATGTATAAAGTACAGTTTACAAATAGCATATGTCAATATGTATGTACAGAAGAGTGGTATTTACATCAGGGTTTGTTCGGTCTAATAGTAAAAGTTTTCACAGAGAAAATCATAGGTTTCGTAATACATTGTATAGTGATGACCATTTACCTAGGGTCTTTTGCAGGGTGTGGTTCACATTGCTTACGTAAATATCAGTTTCCATTAAGTATTTCAAAATCTTTTTGACCTTTGCTAGGGTTACTCTGGTTTTGTTCCATTTCGTCTTGTAGATTTCATGTTTTGTTACTATTGTTACATAAATGCAAATAAGGTTGTTATTTCTGTTGCCTAATATAACTGATTTGTCATCCATACTGGTATTTCGATTGGTTGTTCTTCTAAGCCAGTCACTCACATCCTGCCAAAGATTCTGTCTTTCCGGACAGTTGAATAGTAGGTGAGGAATAGTTTCAATTGCACCACACTCATCACATAGATTATTGTCTCTAATACCAAATTGTTCCAGTTTTTTATTAGTCACTAATGATCTGTGTAGTATTTGGTATTGAAAATAAATTATTCTTGCATTGAATTTGCATTTGTGTGATAGTTGGTATAGAAATTTCCAATCATTCACGCCATATTCCAAATCTCATTTATCTTGGGCTGTTGGTGGAATGATGTTTGAAGCATGAGTCCATATATTCCTAATTGAGCTTGTGCCCTTCTTGTCCTTTATTATCAGAGCAATGTTTGCGGGGAAATTAATGTTGTAATCCCTATCTGAGTTTTCAATTTCTGTTTTCCACTCCTTTGGGAGTGCTTTCCAACTAGCAAAATAAGTTGTGAATATTAAAGTTGTATTGCAGTGAGCATCTAGTTCTTGTTTACTAAATTGCCTCCCCTCCTGATTAAAGAGGTCTGTAAGATAGATAATTCCGTTCTTATATAGTTGATGGCAGAAAGGGATATTTATTCTAGGGTTTCCCCACAAGCATTCTTTTCCGACCTGAATATTGAGTGTAGCCTTAAAGCAACCAAACCATTTGCTATACGATTTTGCAACACATTTCCAGAAATGATTATCAATTTGTCTAATTAATTTCTTATGGTAGTTGACATCTGTTGTTGTTAGTCTATTGACTTTGTAGAATTTTGCAAATTCTGCCAAATCAGGTTCGTTATTGTGTAATTTCCTACGCCAGGTTATTTTAAGGCTTTTATCAAAATTTGGCAAATTGACCATATTCAGGCCCCCTTGGTCTATTGGTAGGCATATTGTGTTTTTATTGACTTCATGCCTTTTGTCTCTCCATATAAAATTAATTCATAGTTTTTTCGATTTTCTTCATATATTCTATATCTCGGGTTGGCAATGCTTGTAATACATGGATTATTTTGGAGAGAACTAGGCTTTTTACAATACATACATGACCGATGGGGGTAATGTTTCTATAAAACCATAGATGCATAAGTTTTTTCATAGAGTCAATCTTATTTTCTATGTTTTGAATGGTAATATTTTGGAAATTATTCAAATCATATTCCATCCCTAGTGCACTGTACAGTACAGACATTTAATTCCTGCACCAGTCGACCGGACATCCCACGGTACCTGGTTGTACAAACACCCTTTGATAACATGTCAAAAAATGAGCCAAGCACATCATTGACCCACCTAGCTAAGGAATCAATGCTTCATTCAGTTGAGAGGTCATCCATGCATCCATGCCCAGGACATCAGGTGGCAATCAGGTGTGCTGTTGTGTAATATGCCTGGACTGCCCGAGCATTTAGTGCAGGAATTAAATATTGGCACTGTACTTCGATACCCATTCCAGATTGTTCTCTCTGTAGAACCTTCTGTCAGTTTCTCTGATTGGACCTATTCGTATGACTTTGGTTTTATTCATGTTTATCTTTAAGTCTGATATATAGTAAAACCATTCTAGCGTTTCTAAGCAGTTTCTAAGGTTTCTTTCTGATGCCTTCAGATACACCGAGGTGTCATCAGCATATTGGCTGGTTTTAAGGAATTCGGAACAGAGGATGAAAAGGTAAAGTGAGATAGGGTCACCTTGTCTGCATCCGCGGTGCAATAAGAAGGCGTCGGACAGATGGCCATTTAAAATGATTCTTGAGTTTGAGACTTGTTGGAATAGATCAATCCACTTTATAACGTTTTCCCCGAAGTTGAATTTTCTTAAAACCTGGTGTATGAACCTCCATGATAGACTATTTAAAGCTTTTCGAAGTCTACCAGGAGGATTAACCCATCAGTCCCTCTATTTTTGCATTCAAATATAATGTCATACATGGTCCTAGTACAGTCACTTATGCTGTGCATTTTGAGAAAATCCTTTTGTTCCTCACTAATTATATAAGAAAGAAGTGGTCTTAATCTGTCAGAAATACATAGGGAGATTAGTTTGTAAGTAGTGTTTAGGAAGATAGGTCTCCAGTTTTTTAGTAGATCCTGCGATTTTCCGGTTTTTGGCAGAACAGCTATTAATCCTTGTTTTTGTGATTGGGTTAGGGTATTGTTTTCATAACATTCATGTAACCAGTTGGTGAAAAAATTGCCTAGTTGGAGCCAAAGAGTTTTGAAGAACTCAGCACTGTAGCCATCTAAGCCTGGTGATTTATCATTTTTTTAGCTGTGATAACTCTACGTCTATTTCTTCTTTTGATATGGGACTGTCTAGTTGTGTTTTCTCGTCATTTGATAGGGTTATTGGGAGGAGATCTAGTGGTTCTAGCTCACCATTGTCTTTATTTGAGTACAAATTTCTGTAAAGTTCCTGTACATGTTGGAGAACTTTCTTGAGGTCCTTTATAACTGAGTTGTCATCTAGTTTGATTTATGTTATATTTTTATTTGCCCTGTTTTTATTCTCCAAATTCAAGAAAAACTTACTGGGTTTCTCCCCATGTTCTAAGCTGTCGGCTCTAGACCTAACATATGGTCCTTTTAACTCTTCCTTTCTAATAAAAGTCAATTGTTCATTTAGTGTAGATAGGTGTCTTCTCTCTTCTAGGGTGGAATTTCCCCCCTTAACTTTGTTGTCTATTTCTTGTATACTATTTTCTATCTTCTTTTTGTCCTGTTCTAGAAACACTGGTTAGAAACTTTTAACAAAAAATGCCTCAACAGCCTTAAATAAGCCACTTTCTGGATAATGAAGCTAGGGTCTGCTGCAAGCTGTAAAACTCGCAGCCAGCACACAACCAGACAGGGCTCGACAAGCCCTGCTTGATGAAATGATTACATATAACAGGTTCCTGTCAAGCCCTGACAGCCCTAGATTGTGAAAGCCTGCACCACAGTTCGTTGTGACAGTATGTCATATCCCTCGGGGCTTTGCATTCTAACTGGTGAGGTGTATCCAGATAGGGCCCCATTGTAAGAGGTAATGCTCTTGCATACACACTCGCAGTACCTGGGTACCCAAGTATAAACCCCTGTGGTCTGCTTGCGAAGACAAACAAATCAAACCTAACTAGAGCACTGACATTACTATGTTAAAATATAAATAAAGATAATTAATATCACATCAATAAATATATGAAGCAAATAAAAGCATTCAACTACAGATATGATACCAAGGAAGCATAAAGCGCTAAATTAAAAAAAAAGTAGCAGCCTCAGGGATTCGAACCTGTGATGACTGATTGAGGAGCGAACTCTCTAACCACTAGACCATTGGATCACAGTTATGAGCAGCAATTTGAGGTATCGTTTCTGTTGGCATTCAATACTTTAGAGTAAATCAACATTTCCTTGATGTATATAAATTATTTAAGGTTCCAATGCAGATTCATTTGAAAAGGCTGTTGAAACATCGCCTTACATATGAAATGATACCTGTATTCATACCCTATACATTCATACCCTACATAATGTACACGAGGGTTTCTGACAATAGAAAATATATCGCTAAGCTTGTATAACAGGCTTTTTAATTATTCTGTTAACTTTTTTTTAGCTTCCTCTCCCATAGATTTTTGGGAAAAAATCTTCCTAAAATAGAAGAAAAGTGGCCTTAGCTCAGATGAAATTTTGCCATCTACCACCAATTCTGAAAACCCACCAATTCCATACCCCTCATCCTAAATCAGAATATCTAGGACATGGAAGTTTTTTGTAAACATAATGATGCCCCCAGATGTGTCGTTTTGGGGTATATCATACAAAATAAGAAAATGACGATTTTTCTAAGTTTTTGATTATTTCTTAGCCCCCTTGCCGTGGCAACCCCTGAAACTAGCAAAACTACATATGAATGAAATTCCTCAGGCAAGAGCTTTAATTTGATACCACATATGCTATGATCTGACACTGACATGGAAAATCGACACATGATGCAAATTAACATAAAAAAAGTGGCAAACTCACACAAAAATGCTGATTAGGAGGCTAAAAGTAAAGATTTAGCTTGGTGTCGGTCATTTCCAGAGCCAGCACCCTAAAATTAGGCTTAACACTGGTTAGCAACTTTTAACAAAAAATGCCTCAACAGCCTTAAATAAGCCCTTTTCTGGATTTTGCACCTAACTTTAATGTAGCTAGGGTCTGCTGCAAGCTGTAAAACTTGCAGCCAGCACACAACCAGACAGGGCTCGACAAGCCCTGCTTGATGAAATGATTACCCATATCCAAGTTCAACCTACACATAACAGGTTCCTGTCAAGCCCTGACAGCCCTAGATTACGAAAACTTGCAACACAGTTCGTTGTGACAGTATGTCATATCCCTCGGGGCTTTGCATTCTAACTGATGAGGTGTATCCAGATAGGGCCCCATTGAAAGAGGAAATGCTCTTGCATACACACTCGCAGTACCTGGGTACCCAGTATAAAACCCCTGTGTTCTGCTTGCGAAGACAAACAGATCAAACTTAACTAGACCACTGAGATTAGTATGTTAGAATATCAATTAAGATAATTAATATCACATAAATAAATATATGAAACAAATAAAAGCATCCAACTAGAGATATGTTACCAATGAAGCGCTAAATTAAAAAAAAAGTAGCAGCCTCAGGGAATCGAACCTGTGCTGACAGATTGGGAAGCTAACTCTCTAACCACTAGACCACTGATATCTCCATTGTGTCTCAGTGATAAAAGCAAACAATTTTCCACTGGTTTAGGTTGATAGTCACACTTACTAATACATCTACATTTTTTTGATGTATGTGAATTATTGAATGTTCCCATGCAGATTCATTAGAAAAAGTATGTTGGAACCTCTCCTGCCGAATTAACAAGACTACAGAAGTCAACTTAACTATTGCCCTACTAAATGTATTGGATACGTGACATAGAAACGGTTGGAAGAGTCCATGTTATGAGTTCTCATTTAATAGGGTAGAAATGCTTTGCCTGCCATCTATTGTGTGAAATGAATTTTAAATTTGCAATCACACTCTCACCTTCTTCTTCTGAGTGGTTCATATATATATATATATATATATATATATATATATATATATATATATATATATATATATATATATATATTTATATATATATATT
>CAWWDR010000893.1:12500-15599 GCA_963942565.1 Maea johnstoni | reverse complement strand
GGCGATCCAAGAATTTCACCTCTAACACCGTAATACGAATGCCCCCGGCCGTCCCTCTTAATCATTACATCGGTTCTTTAGACCAACAAAACAGAACCAATGTCCTATTCCATTATTCCATGCACCATCATTCAGGCAAGAGCCTGCTTTGAACACTCTAATTTTTTCAAAGTAAACTTTCCGTCACACAACACGTCACACAATGAAGTGCATCGTGGGCGGCGGCAAGAAGGCGGAGGATACGAAGTAGACGCCGCGAAGCGCACCAGTACCCTCGCCCGAGATCCAACTACGAGCTTTTTAACTGCAACAGCTTTAATATACGCTATTGGAGCTGGAATTACCGCGGCTGCTGGCACCAGACTTGCCCTCCAATGGGTCCTCGTTAGTGGATTTACTTCGTGCTCATTCCAATCACGGGGCCTCGATAGAGTCCCGTGTTGTTATTTTTCGTCACTACCTCCCCGAGTCAGGAGTGGGTAATTTGCGCGCCTGCTGCCTTCCATAGATGTGGTAGCCGTTTCTCATGCTCCCTCTCCGGAATCGAACCCTGATTCCCCGTTACCCGTTACAACCATGGTAGGCATAGCACGTACCATCGTCAGTTGATAGGGCAGACACTTGAAAGATACGTCGCGCGGGTGCGCGATCAGCCCAAAGTTATCCAGAGTCACCACCGAGAGAGCGACGCCATCCGTGGGGACGACGCGCCCGATGGTCTTAGTCTAATAAAAGCTCCCTTTCCAGAGGTCGGGGATCTACAAGCATGTATTAGCTCTAGAATTACCACAGTTATCCAATTAAGGATGAACGATCTAATGAACCATAACTGATTTAATGAGCCATTCGCAGTTTCACCGTTCGAAGGTATGTACTTAGACATGCATGGCTTAATCTTTGAGACAAGCATATGACTACTGGCAGGATCAACCAGGTAGCTACCAGCCATGTGGATACGGACGTACGGACTGACGGAGCATGCCAAGGCTCGCGTCGGCTGGCAGCTACCTGGAACAAGTAACTGTTTGTGTCGTTGGGGAAGCCCCCGCTGACTGCGCCTGTGGACGGGCGCTTGGCCTGTTCGCTCGAGAGCGGAGGCCGTTATTGAGCAAAGATTGCTCGTCGTTGTTCGTGTGAGCGCAGACCGACACCTCGTAGCGAGGACGGACTTCGCAAGACCAATCAGGCACGGTAATGAGTTAGAAAACAAGTTTTCTCTCAGAGACCGATCGTTCAATGCCGCTCGGGGCCGTAAGACGTCTGGACCGCGTGCTGGAGGCTCAAGTGCTTCGCAGCCAGGTGGTCACTACATCGCCATGTGGGGAAGAGTTGTCGCTCTTCTCCGAGGACGGTGCCGATGGCAGGCAACACGAATGTGCTGTCTCCAACGAGTCTCACCTCCTCCTCGTGTCTAGCCGAACGGGAGGCACGACCAGCAGATCTGTCTTTTGCGTTGATTTGCACAAGGGGGGACTTTCGACACTTTTGTCCCTCTGCGGCCAGGACATTGCCGCAGCCTGACCAAATGTATTCCGTATTGTAGAAGCACCCCCCTCCTCCGCATATATGGCAAAAAGTTTGCCGCAATTAGCGCTTTTCTCTGTTCGCGTAAGAGACAACATTGGAAAATTGCATATTTTTCGAATGAAGTCTCCAAATTTGCGCGAATGAAGTCTCCAAATTTGCTCGAATGAAGTCTCCAAAAATTTGCGCGAAGGAATTCATATTGTTATTGCGAATAAAGTCTCCAAATAATTCGTCAATTCAAATTCGCTTCTCTGTCCGCGTATGGGAAAATATTTAAAACGTTTATATTTCGCGAATAAAACCTCCAAAATTACGTTTTTGAAGTCTCCAAATTTGCTCGAATGAAGTCTCCAAATTTGCTCGAATGAAGTCTCCAAAATTGCCCGAATGAAGTCTCCAGATTTCCGCGAATGAAGTCTCCAAATTTCCGCGAATGAAGTCTCCACGCGTTTGCGACTTTATTCGTAATTTAGAATTTTTGATTTTCGTCACTTTTTCTGCCATATTGAGGCTATTTCGAGTTTAGCCTGTTGGGACTTAGTTCGAAATTTTGAATTTTGTTTTTTCTTCACCTTTTCTGCCATATTGAGGCTGTTTCGAGTTTAGCCTGTTGCGACTGTATTTGTAATTTGTAATTTTGTTTTTTCGTCACTTTTTCTGCCATTTCGAGGCTGTTTCGTGTTAAGCCTGTTGCGACAGTATTAGTAATTTGTAATTTTGTTTTTTCGTCACTTTTTCTGCCATTACGAGGCTGTTTCGTGTTAAGCCTGTTGCGACTGTATTTGTAATTCGTAGTTTTGTTTCTTCGTCACTTTTTCTGCCATTTCGAGGCTGTTTCGTTTTAAGCCTGTTGCGACTGTATTTGTAATTCGTAATTTTGTTTTTTCGTCACCTTTTCTGCCATTTCGAGGCTGTTTCGTGTTAAGCCTGTTGCGACTGTATTTGTAATTCGTAATTTTGTTTTTTCGTCACGTTTTCTGCCATTTCGAGGCTGTTTCGTAGTAAGCCTGTTGCGACTGTATTTGTAATTCGTAATTTTGTTTTTTCGTCACTTTTTCTGCCATTTCGAGGCTGTTTCGCGTTAAGCCTGTTGTAATTGCTGGAATAGACCGCAGCACCTGGCAAGAACCACGGTCTGACCCTGAGTGGCTTGCAACTTTCGGGCATGCCCAGGCAGGCCCCAAAAACATGTGCAAAGTGTTTGTTTGTTTTAGTCGTCTTTTTTATTCTTAGGTAAGAGTTCTATATTTGTGCATATCTCCTTGTATTGTGTTGTCCGACAATTACTTTTAGCACTGTGGACAAAATACCTGATATGTTTTTCCAATACCAAGTTTTACCACAAACTATTGGGTTATTGTAAATTTCGAAGCAGGAACTATTTCTAAGTATGACTTATTTTGTCAGCGTGTTTACGCAATTAGTGTTTTAAACACCAAAAAAAAAAGCGCAATACATCGGTCGAGAATATGGTTTGATAAAATACAGTATCCTAAGTTGTCTGCACGAAGAACGGCAAGGATTTCTCACTTGAAACGGCGACTTTCATACCTAAATCCATCTTTATTACTT
>CAWWDR010000893.1:2500-5000 GCA_963942565.1 Maea johnstoni | reverse complement strand
GCATGTATTAGCTCTAGAATTACCACAGTTATCCAATTAAGGATGAACGATCTAATGAACCATAACTGATTTAATGAGCCATTCGCAGTTTCACCGTTCGAAGGTATGTACTTAGACATGCATGGCTTAATCTTTGAGACAAGCATATGACTACTGGCAGGATCAACCAGGTAGCTACCAGCCATGTGGATACGGACGTACGGACTGACGGAGCATGCCAAGGCTCGCGTCGGCTGGCAGCTACCTGGAACAAGTAACTGTTTGTGTCGTTGGGGAAGCCCCCGCTGACTGCGCCTGTGGACGGGCGCTTGGCCTGTTCGCTCGAGAGCGGAGGCCGTTATTGAGCAAAGATTGCTCGTCGTTGTTCGTGTGAGCGCAGACCGACACCTCGTAGCGAGGACGGACTTCGCAAGACCAATCAGGCACGGTAATGAGTTAGAAAACAAGTTTTCTCTCAGAGACCGATCGTTCAATGCCGCTCGGGGCCGTAAGACGTCTGGACCGCGTGCTGGAGGCTCAAGTGCTTCGCAGCCAGGTGGTCACTACATCGCCATGTGGGGAAGAGTTGTCGCTCTTCTCCGAGGACGGTGCCGATGGCAGGCAACACGAATGTGCTGTCTCCAACGAGTCTCACCTCCTCCTCGTGTCTAGCCGAACGGGAGGCACGACCAGCAGATCTGTCTTTTGCGTTGATTTGCACAAGGGGGGACTTTCGACACTTTTGTCCCTCTGCGGCCAGGACATTGCCGCAGCCTGACCAAATGTATTCCGTATTGTAGAAGCACCCCCCTCCTCCGCATATATGGCAAAAAGTTTGCCGCAATTAGCGCTTTTCTCTGTTCGCGTAAGAGACAACATTGGAAAATTGCATATTTTTCGAATGAAGTCTCCAAATTTGCGCGAATGAAGTCTCCAAATTTGCTCGAATGAAGTCTCCAAAAATTTGCGCGAAGGAATTCATATTGTTATTGCGAATAAAGTCTCCAAATAATTCGTCAATTCAAATTCGCTTCTCTGTCCGCGTATGGGAAAATATTTAAAACGTTTATATTTCGCGAATAAAACCTCCAAAATTACGTTTTTGAAGTCTCCAAATTTGCTCGAATGAAGTCTCCAAATTTGCTCGAATGAAGTCTCCAAAATTGCCCGAATGAAGTCTCCAGATTTCCGCGAATGAAGTCTCCAAATTTCCGCGAATGAAGTCTCCACGCGTTTGCGACTTTATTCGTAATTTAGAATTTTTGATTTTCGTCACTTTTTCTGCCATATTGAGGCTATTTCGAGTTTAGCCTGTTGGGACTTAGTTCGAAATTTTGAATTTTGTTTTTTCTTCACCTTTTCTGCCATATTGAGGCTGTTTCGAGTTTAGCCTGTTGCGACTGTATTTGTAATTTGTAATTTTGTTTTTTCGTCACTTTTTCTGCCATTTCGAGGCTGTTTCGTGTTAAGCCTGTTGCGACAGTATTAGTAATTTGTAATTTTGTTTTTTCGTCACTTTTTCTGCCATTACGAGGCTGTTTCGTGTTAAGCCTGTTGCGACTGTATTTGTAATTCGTAGTTTTGTTTCTTCGTCACTTTTTCTGCCATTTCGAGGCTGTTTCGTTTTAAGCCTGTTGCGACTGTATTTGTAATTCGTAATTTTGTTTTTTCGTCACCTTTTCTGCCATTTCGAGGCTGTTTCGTGTTAAGCCTGTTGCGACTGTATTTGTAATTCGTAATTTTGTTTTTTCGTCACGTTTTCTGCCATTTCGAGGCTGTTTCGTAGTAAGCCTGTTGCGACTGTATTTGTAATTCGTAATTTTGTTTTTTCGTCACTTTTTCTGCCATTTCGAGGCTGTTTCGCGTTAAGCCTGTTGTAATTGCTGGAATAGACCGCAGCACCTGGCAAGAACCACGGTCTGACCCTGAGTGGCTTGCAACTTTCGGGCATGCCCAGGCAGGCCCCAAAAACATGTGCAAAGTGTTTGTTTGTTTTAGTCGTCTTTTTTATTCTTAGGTAAGAGTTCTATATTTGTGCATATCTCCTTGTATTGTGTTGTCCGACAATTACTTTTAGCACTGTGGACAAAATACCTGATATGTTTTTCCAATACCAAGTTTTACCACAAACTATTGGGTTATTGTAAATTTCGAAGCAGGAACTATTTCTAAGTATGACTTATTTTGTCAGCGTGTTTACGCAATTAGTGTTTTAAACACCAAAAAAAAAAGCGCAATACATCGGTCGAGAATATGGTTTGATAAAATACAGTATCCTAAGTTGTCTGCACGAAGAACGGCAAGGATTTCTCACTTGAAACGGCGACTTTCATACCTAAATCCATCTTTATTACTTCCTGCCATCTCCCAAACGTATGCCGTGTTGGCATGCTATGATGTGCAATTAGTGTTTTATACACCATAACATATATATTTCCGATTTTTCCCATCAGGGCAGGGAGACTGTGTCCAGTAACGTGCGACATTTCCTAATGCAATGTCCATAAAAAGAAAAAAATCA
>CAWWDR010000892.1:31269-61823 GCA_963942565.1 Maea johnstoni | reverse complement strand
ATATATATATATATATATATATATATATATATATATATATATATATTTAGATATATACTACTCACTTTCGTCCGCGCAGTAGGGTACATCACAATACTCAGCAATTAGATTTCCTGAGCTATTTCTCGTGATGCACCATGGTCCATTAGGCATGTTGGAGATGGCCTCCCCTCTAAAGTTCCGGCAATAGTTAAGTTCTGGGTCCTCGTGAAGCCCCTGATATGATCGAATCCACCTAATGTCAGTTACATTGCTTAACTTCCAAGGCAGACAAGATTTCCCGGAAAGAGTCATATTTTGGGCCCCATTGTAATTCCGTCCATTTGAATCAACCTTACATGTACTAGTGCATGAATGAACAATAGTATTGTTAGGTGTCTTGGATGCGATACACCTAGAGAGTGCAGGGCAAGGGTTCGATAGGCATGGATCCATGTCTGAAAAATACGACAACAACTTGATAATATACGATTATTACATGAACGGACATGTTAGTGATTGTTTGTATGAATTGATCACGGGAGATAGGTCATTGTGGCAGTACCAGGGCCTGGCAAGGAGTATCTGTATGATTGTTCGGCACTGTGGTCTGAGCCTGCAAAAAATCCCATTGCTTGGAAACTCAGCCCTTTTGATTGGAATGGCTGTAATTGTTTCTTTCAATCAAGTCCATGATATATACGGTCTTGTGTACTATATGATGAGTGTTTATGATAGAAGTCACATTCCTTAAGTTTACTGAAGCATTGCTTATTGAAAGATCGAAATAAAATATGAATACGATATTTAAACCTTTCTACAAAACTTCTCTTAATCCAAGGAATATACAATATGCTTATTGCGTCACCTATTCAGGGTCACTTAAACAAAATGGGAAGAACACAAACTGCGTTTGTTGTATTACGAAACGCTTCAACACGAAGTATATGTTGACAATAACTGAAATAGTCAAGTGCAATCATTGTA
Source organism: Maea johnstoni (assembly GCA_963942565.1). Classification (NCBI taxonomy): domain Eukaryota; kingdom Metazoa; phylum Annelida; class Polychaeta; order Spionida; family Magelonidae; genus Maea; species Maea johnstoni. The sequence goes on along the minus strand of CAWWDR010000892.1, from coordinate 60,857 downwards.
AATCTGAGGTTAACAATAGTTATCATTCACGTATTCAATGTATGCCTTCTTATTGGAGGCTACTATGGAGAAGACTATTGAATGCAAAAATTAAATTTAAAAAGTATTCCATTTCTACATTTTAAAATGATACATAATAGAGTCATGCTCAGTAGTAAATAACAAGCTATGCACAGAGTTGACTCCCCAAATTGTTTATTCTATATTGAAAAAGAAACTATTGTTCATACCTCTCTATGAAAACGTTGCAAATCTGGGAAGGAAAATTGAGTTATCAATTTGAACTAAACTTAACCCTCAGTTTTAATTTTCTGATGTTTTCAGTGTGCACAGATAACTTGTTTAAGTAAACACAGTGAACACTGCTACCAGAGAAGTTTTTTTCCCAAAAAAGGAAAACTGGAGGAACATTACACCTGTACTATGTCTAAAACTCTCTAAAGATACAAAAACAAAACCAGGAATGATTGGGCAAAACTGCATGACACAATCAAACTCCACAATTTAAATCGGGCCCAATTAATGATGATTTATCAGATGTCTGTCGATATATTGCAAAGAGGACACATCCTCTCTACTCTCCAAACGCACTTAGAGTACCACTCTGGCTGAGAATATTTTGGTGAGGGGGGGAGGGGTTGGGTGCAACCTCAATATTTGTTATCTAACTGATATTTTTGTAATTTTAGGTGTTGTATTTTACTATTTATGTTGTGCCCCATCGGTCTGCTTTATCTTTATCATGTTGAACTTCCATGAAACAGCAGAATGGTAACCTTTTAAATTATAATACAGTTTTATTGATACATTTCAACAAATTAGGTATCAACATTTAAGACCTTTCACTTTGCAAATTTTAAGACCAGTTACATTCTGAATGGTAAATTATGAAAGGTCATTTGGGTTTAGATTAGGTCAAAAAGGTAACGTAGGTGAAAATATGCTTGTCATTCTATTTCCATAGACACCTTTTGGGAAAAAAATAAGTTGATCATTTTTTCAATATCAAATCATTTTTAGACAAGATCATTAACACACACTCATAGTAAGTAGTCTAAAGATAAGAAAATTACTTTTGAAGGTATGCCAGTGATTGAAAGATGACTAGACTATGTATATTTACTATCTTGTCAGGTCTGAGCTCATAAAAAGATGATAGGGATAACATTTGTCACATAACTTATGTTAATTGTCAGAGATGCGCCACCAATTTAAATAGAGGGGTTTTGCTAAAGACTGTTCTAGTGGATTGCTGTTGCTATTAAATTGATTACATATCTTCCAATACAAGTCGTCATAATGCAATGCTCGCTCCCATACGGTCTCGGACCATTTCTTTTTCGACATGATTGGAGCGCCACCTGTAGCCATTTTACATACTATATCCAGTAAGCCAAAGTTTGTACAAGTATTAAGCATTTCAAAGACCGGGCTACTGTGCTTGTTAAGATTGCTTCTCTGACGATCATGACATATGTCTTCCAGTCTCGAGTTAAACACTAACTTTAGGTGATGAGTACCATTGCAAGCGAGTTAAAAGCCCCATCCCAAAACACACCTTACAGCAGCATAATCATATGACAAGGTGCATCTACAGCTTCCTGAGTGTTATCAGGGAGAGAATATCATAGTCAGCCGTCTGTAGTCAACCCATATTCTAATTCATTTCAATATTTATAACTTTTCACTCAAATCACATATTCTCATTACTCACAGGTGATGGTCACTACAGGTTCACAGTTACCATAGGGATATCATTGACTATGCCCAATAAGAAGTATTTTTTAAATCTTTTACTGCTGAAGATTTGTACAGGCCATAACATTGAAAAGTTTAGTGAGATATCTCGTGTGTGGAGGCATGTGAACCCCTTTGATAGTAGTGGACATACCTCGCTGATCACTTCTGAGCACTTGGAACAAAAGACAGTAGCACAAAGATACACATCGACGACCTCAAGACAATGGCTTGTGGTCAGGATGCTATAAATAGGTGCTAGCTATGAGCACGTAAGGTTACCAAGTGTAGTTGGTGTGGAGATTTCTAACTAAAATTTTCAACGTTATGGCCTGTACAAATCTTCAGCAGTAAAAAATCAAAAAAATATTTTTTATTGGGCATAGTAAATGATATCCCTAAAGTAACTCTGAACCTGCAGTAACCATCACCTGCGTAATTAATGAGAATATGTCATTTAAAAGAAAAGTTGTAAATTTTGAAATAAAACAGAATATGGATTGAATAATGACAGGTGGCGATGATATTCTCTACCTGATAACACTCAGGAACCTGGAGATACGCCTAGTTATAGGATTATGCTGCTTTGAGGTGTGTTTTGAGACAGGGCTTTTAACTGGCTTGCAATGGTACCCATCACCTTAACTACATTATCGTTGGATAACTTAATGATGGTGCGAATAAACAGCAATTTCTTGATACAGATAAACGTTATAATACGTATCCGGCCATGGCAGAAGTAGCTGGTAGAGCTAGGCGACCGGGTAGCAAAGTGTTGCAGCCGTCTCCCTGAAAACCTCTGGAACCCATTTAATTTGTCAATATCGTCTTCGTTAAGTTTCAAACTTCACATCCAAACGTGACTATGGGCATTATAACGGGCCAGAAGATAGGATTACATGAGTAAATGGTCAACCCATTGTTCCGTATGCCAACACCAGAGGCGGCATTAAGCGCTCTCCTACCCTTCGCTAATTTTTCCCCCACCCTTGTTTTATCATCATCATATAGTCTGGCTTAAACGCCAACGTGGTCATAGTCGGTGGTTTCCTTGATCCTTTTATTGCCTAGCTTAAATATATGATGTTGTGAGTTACATTTATTGTTACTTTTGCCAATGATTGAAAGATGACTATGCTTATTTACTATTTGTCAGGTCTGAGCTCAGAAAAAGATGATAGGGATAACATTTGTCACATGACTTCAGTTTCATTCAGTCAATTGCATCAAATCAGGTAAAAAATGTGTAACTTTTACTTCTACGAATTGGAAGATGGGACCCTTTTCGGATTGGTTAGTGACAATGGTCATTTGAAGGTCAAATAAAGTCAAAAAGTTCACAAAATTGCAAATGCTTTTCTTCCACCAACAGGCCGATGAATGGGTTATAACTCAAGTTTTAAACAAATCAAAGATATATGTGAGGTAAAAAAATGTGTATTTTCATAATTTTTTTAATTTTTTATATCTCACGTGTTGATAAGTCAATTTTGAATAGTTGTCTTGGGTTACATAGATGAGCCCACTTTGCAATATCATTGTGATAGAGTGTTTGCTATTGTGTCCTTTGATTGAATTTTTCATAATCTTACAATTATTTTGACACGAATTCCATGAAATTCGCGTTCTCCTTGCCAAAGTTATGACGTTTTATTTGTTACCTCACATGGGTGCCTGGATGCTGCCCAGATTGCTTTAGATGTTGAACACCAGGTTACAGCACTACAGCATTATGTTGGGAGTGACAGCAGGTGGCTGAAAGCTGGACGGTATGACATGTTTAGGAGTTAAAGCTGCTAATGAATGACTGAATAAATGAGTGCTTATAGGCACATCAGCACACACAGGCAGTAATGAGCCATGCAATCTGAATGCATTAATGGTGCTTTGTTTTTGTAGAAATCCAATAACTAAGCAATAAATGAATAATGAATGAAAAATGTCAACAAAACAATGGAAAATTTCAGATCATACGTAGTGCAGGCAAGAGTGTTTCAAACTAAACTAAACTCTTTAAACAGTAGATAATAAAACAATCAGCAAAACAGAAGAATCTCATGCAAATAAGATAAAATGCTCTCTGGAGGAACCACTTCAGTGAGTTCCTTAAAACTATTTACATTACAACACAATCAAATGAAATATGTTTGACAGTCTTAAATCGCCAAAAGGAATGGTAACACTTGTAACTCCTCTCAAAACACCAGCTTTAGCAGTAGCATCCGCCTCTTATTACCCCTGATGCCAATACGACTGGGAATCCAAAAGAAATTTAAAAAAAAATCATGGTACTGTACTAGCCAAGGAAGGTGTTCCAGTAACCTGAGGAGAAGAGGATATATCCAGTCTCGACCGCAAATGACCTGTAGGTCTGACTTTGAATAGGAAAAAATGACAAACTTCCTTTCATTATCATACGCCGGCTCAACCCTATGAAGAGTTAAACATAGAGCATGTACCCAAACCAATCGGTAAGTAACACATTCTAATGTGAAACAGATTGCCTTTACATACCAGATAAATTTTAAACAAACAATGTAATGAAAATGAATAGGAATACTTCACATAAGGGAGACCCTTACTCGGGTGGGGCAAGCGGCTGGCCGTGGTGTGTCAGCTCCTCATTCATTAGCATTACACAGCAGTAGAAAGCAGCCGTATTTTTATAATCTAAGGCATAGATCTCACAATAAAAACTACTAATGGAAAGAAAATCATATTTTATGTGTTCTTTACAATATATACCACATTATTGATCAAAGAAATATTTTTAAAACGCATTGTCTGTAGGACTTTTTGGCTGTTTGAAGTGTTCAGCTTGGATAACTCAGATGGTTCACATTTTTCCCCTATCTGTCCTTTGATACTTCTAAAGATCCTCCTGTCATGCTTTGATACAAAGGAAACCATATGCTACCTAATCTTCAAACTACACACCGCCATGGTGTTCAATACAACTTTACAACTCATGGTCTGAAGTATTTTTGTCTATTTGAAGTGTTCATCTGGGATTTCTTAGATAGTTCCCCACGTATCCTCTTCTCACTGTTTCCTCTTCCTGGCCTTCAAAATCATCTTGTCTAGCATGGTCATATTCAGTTTCATGATATATATATATATATATATATATATATATATATATATATATATATATATATATATATATATATATATATATATATATATATATATATATATATATATATATATATATATATATATATATATATATATATATATATATAAATATATATATATATATATATATATATATATATATATATATATATATATATATATATATATATATATATATATATATATATAATATAGATATATATAAATATATATATATATATATATATATATATATATATATATATATATATATATATATATATATATATATATATATATATATATATATGTATACATACATATATACATACATACATAGACAGGGCTTGACGGTCCCCAGAAGGACCAGGTAGGCTGGCGGGGCTACCTGAACCCAAAATCAGGTAGTCCCGCCACCAATTTAGGTAGTCCCACCACTATTTTCGCTACCATTTTGTAGGTTTTTAGTGGGGAACTTACCTAGGATTCAGGTAGTCCAACGGGACTACCTGAATCCAACTTTAGGTATCCTGACAGGGCTGCTCTTGGAATTTAGATCCCCCGGGATATGGGACTATGCTCAATCTATCTATGTATCATTTGAAAGGGCAGTCTAGCACATTGCTATCAGAATTGGATTTTTTAATCCAGTGGTAATAATCCACAAAATCTTAGAAAAACTGTAGTTGAGGTCTTACTTGAACTTCAAAGTGTTTCACCAATACAGCTGAAATGATCATCATGGGAAAGGGACCAATATCTGTTAAAATTGTATGGATAGATGTATGAGCAGGAACTAACAAAATACTTCAGGACTTCAGGTGTGTGCTGCATTAAAGCATGACAGGCTGATCTCTAGAAGTCTCCAAGGCCAGACATGGGGAAGAGGATACATGGGTAACCATCTGAGTTATCCCAGTTGAACACTTTAAACAGACAAAAAGGCCTACAGATCATGAGCAGATACCATTTTTACTGAACAATAATGTGGTATATAGTATTAAGATTATGTACCATGGGATTTTCTTTCCATTATCAATTTTTATTGTGAGATCTATGCCTTAGATTATAAGAATACGGCTGCTTTCTACTGCTGTGTAATGCTAGTGATAGGGGCTCTGACACACCATGACCAGCCGCTTGCCCCACCCCAGTAGGGGGTCTCCCTAATGTGAAATACTCCTATTGACACGCAACAAGACCCTTATATGTTGATAACGGCGGGTGATAATAGGAAAAAATCAGCTTTACCTACAATAGCTTACAAGTTGTGTTGGTTACCCTCTATATTAAAAACACATTTTCAGGAGAAGTCACTGGTTCCTGCTGACTCTTCTCCAGTCATTTTAGATATGCTTGAATTGAGATGAAGAACCAGCTCTTAACATTTCCCAACAAAAGTATTACATTAGAACAGTTATCAACACTTTAATAGATAGATAAAAATAGTATACCACTAACTAACTTCAAATGTGTTTTTATATCGTGGCATACGCAAAGTAAATATTTTTTGAAAATGTGACCCAATCACGGTCGACGAATGACAAATGCGGAACTGTGCTCTATTAATAGCCATGAGCGGCGACATAACAAGATGCAAATACACCAACAGAGGTCTATAAGGTACCTAATTCGGCAATGTGACAAAATTAAGAATATTTCTTTCAATGGAAATATTATAAATTATTTACATTTTCGATAAAGTTAAAGTTGAACAGTTTTATTTGATCAAAAAACTTGCAAAAGTTAACATTTGGTCAACTACTAAGCACATTACTGTACTCCAATCTACCTATATAAGTAGCATCATTAGGCCAGTAGGGTAAGCACAATCGATGATTGTTGCGCGTTCCCGGGCTTCCTCTCGATTTGTCATCAGATCGGGAGTAAGAGGGGAATGCTAACATTGGGTGAGGGTGTGTCGGTGGTTCGCCCCGACACGCTCCTCTGACCTTGACCGTGGCCTGCCGTATGGACTACGGCATTGCCAATGACTGTTATCTGTCTCTCAACCCTGTCTGAATTTGAGTCCCTGCTGGGGCATGAAAGATTGATGCCTTAGACTTGAAACCAAGCGGCAGATTGGTTTCCCATCCACACCTACTTACATGCGCCCTAGCAGCAACTTGGCAGAAAAACTGACCAAAAATGAAAATTCCAAATTTAAGTTTTAGCATGTTCCTGCGCGGCAGCGTAAGCAGGGTCTACCAACTGCAAGATTGCATTAGCATGGGATAACTTCACTACCCTAACCCCGAGAATACTCGTAGCATTAAGAAATTACGAACAAATATGTAAATTTAACTGAATGACCAAAGTTCGTGGAGAATAACTAGGACGACTGCAAATGACATGTGCTTCAGTCGGTTTAACATCTCATTTATCAATGTCATATCTGTTAGCCGAGCTTTTTGACTTTTGGTACATAAGTTAGCTAGCCAAGTGTGTGGTCGCAGGTATATATGTGTTCTCTAATATTTATTTCATTATAAGAATTGCCAAACGAAAAAGAAGGATTTCTCTAATTCTTCAACCTGTTACAACTGCCGAAATATGCCCTAGCCGCAATTTGGCAGAAAAAACTGACAAAAAATGAAAATTCCAAATTCTGGACCCAACGTGTTCCTGAGCGGCAGCACAGGCAGGGTCTACCAACTGCAAGATCGCAGTTATTGTAGAATGCGATACCTTCACTGACCCTACCCTCGAGAATACTCATAGTTTCATTAAAAGAATTGCCAACCGAAAAAAAAAGGATTTCTCTAATTCATCCACCTGTTACAACTGCCGAAATACGCCCTAGCCGCAATTTCGCAGAAAAAAATGAAAAAATGAAAATTCCAAATTCTGGTCTCAACGTGTTCCTGAGCGGCAGCACAGGCAGGGTCTACCAACTGCAAGATCGCAGTTCGTGTAGAATGCAATACCTTCACTACCCTACCCTCGAGAATACTCGTAGCGTTATGAAATTACGAACAAATATGTAAATTTTACTGAATGACCAGAGTTTGTGGAGAATAGCAGGGCGGGTACTTTCCAGTACAAGTACAAATTTATAAATCAATAGTTGTTGTTTTGTTTTTATTTTTGCATTTTCACCATTTGAAATTAGCCCAAAGTATGCCTTTATTAGGCAGATATTACATGCACCTGGATGGTAGGGCCTATTTGTGACTACTGTGAAGGCTTTGACATGTCCAGAGCATCATGTTTGACTGTTAGCCCATATTAACCACCTGCATTAACCAATGATTTAAGATAATTGGTATCGCATCGTTTGTCTAGGATTGTCTTGCCACTGAAGAATCAGTGATATTAATATTTCATATTTTCCTTTGGATATAACTCCATTCTCTGAGTGCAATTTAACTGCCAGCAGACTCCCCGCAGGGCTTGTGTCAATTTAAAAAGATAGGGAAAACATTGGTTTAGTTAAATATTTCATATGATCTTTTTGACGCATCTATATTATGAACATATACTAATCTAATTCAAATTGGCTACTATTATATTGCTTATAACTTTCTTGTCTTGCTGACCATTCTCCATGGCAACCAATATTTATGCCATCCTTGACAATGTCTAAGATGACTGAGTAAAATAATGTATAACAGCCTAGTATAATATATTTTAATGTTTTTTTTACTCTAAAACATCTACTCGATAAGACTAATTTGGAGTCACACTTAGTTTCAAATTTGTGGAAATCGAAATCCTTCATATTGTTAGTATGGAGTGTGGTGGTGCAGCTGTCACAACTAGTCAACATTGTATTGTGTATTTTTCTGACAACTGATTCTCATTTTTGAAATATGCAATATCGACCAACGGTTTGAAAATATCTAAATTTTGCATTTTGTATCCGTTCTGGCTCATTTTTGCCAAAAACTAAAATATCGTCTTCCTTAGCATTGAAACTGTATTGCCAAGTACACCTATTTTGTGCCCATGGCCCTATCTATATTGTACTTGGAAAGGCCACATTAATGCTTAAATTATCAGCATACCTAATTGGAGTACATAGTATCTCCTTACCTCCAGGAGATATTCACATACAACTTTCCCATCATGAATATCTTTTGTTTGAAAATATAGACTGTAAAGATTTACTTAATATGCGGCGAAAAAACATTTTTCACACACTCTGCATTTTCAACAGCATTAAGCACATCTTCATTGTCTTAACTTCGACTAACATCTCTAGGTTTCGTAGCAAAAGCATTTTTGTATGTAATATAAGCTATAAGCTTACAACCTACTGCTTATTGCCTTTACTTCTTTATGAATTTAGTTTGTCCTTTCCAAATTTCAATAAGCTTTTAAGTGTTTCTTAAAAGATGATTTATGTAAGTTACTAGTACATTCCTTTAAAATCAAAGTGTTTCTAGTGTGTTCTTAATATAATATGCATACCTGTCTTTAGGGCCTAATATCTTCCATAAAACTGACCTGGCCTAAATAAGTATGAATAACTGTCTCATGAAGTGGTTACTTAAGAGAGAGTATAAACAGTAGATTTAGCGAATGAAACAATATGAAATATGGTCAGACTCTAGAAAAATGGGGAAGTTTATGGACGTATGCTAATAAATACATTTGAATAAAAGATCTGATAAGCATTTGCTCATGCAGGATACATACTAATCATACACTTGATCATGAATATATATTTTATTGATTACATGTTTGTCATGTGTTTAAAGTGCATTTTGTGTCATGTGCAATATGAACATTTAATTGTAAATGTTTACATTTTGAACTTTAAAATAAAACTGTTTTATATATGTGCCCACTCATGTATTCATTGCAGATTAAACTGCTTTTTACCGGCTTCATCAGTACAGGTAAAGATCCTGAATGAGGCAGAATGGTAAACGCAGATTATATTAAAGTAATCCTCTGTAACAAAATGAAGTAAATACAAATAAAAATTACATACTTACCTATTTCACAATTACGACCTCCATATAAGCCTAGACATTCACATCTGTAACCGGAAGTGGACTCTTGATCTTCCACTCTATTCGAGGTATTCGTGAAATAGCACAGTCCTCCATGCTGGCATTTATTTCGGCCAGGAGAACAGGGGCCTGAAAGAAATAAGCATTATCAATGTATATTACTTATTTAGCCGTTTCAGTAGGAGTTTCCCAATAACACAAACATTTTTTTTTCTGAAATGACTCCAGCAGTGGTTTTATATTATAGTGTCATTTAATACTTTTTTTCGTCAACGGCAACTTCAGATCATTTATCAAAATGAAGTATATGAATATCAAATGTATATCTTCTAGGCAAATGAATATCTTAATATCTCACCAAGGTCACAGATGACAGCAGCATCATCTTCATGTGAACATTGGTCACCCTCTTCTTCCTTTTGATCACAGTCCAGTAAGCGAGCCTCGGAACCGTTACAGCCATTGTGTGTGCTATAGATAGGACCGTATCTCTTGCCGCCAAAGAAACCTGCACCGAGGGCTAATCCACCACGGAAACCAAGCTGTCTGTCAATCAAAATATAATAATGGAATGATATTTTTGTTGACTTTTGTTGTCTGTTTAAACTAGATACAATCGGGTCATAACATTATGTTGTCTTTCTGTCATCTGATAGCACCTTTGGGATCTTTATTGATTCTTTTTTGCTCAGTGTTATTTGTGATTATTCCTGCCTGTTCAAAAACGAAAGAATCGTGTGACGATGTTCTTGTGGTCTTTCTGTTGCTTTTCTCCCACTGAAATTTGTGTCTTTCACTGCCGAATAAGTAAAAATAAAATTACATGACAACATTTAGTGGACTTTCTGGCTTTATTATTCCCACAGTAAATTATGTCACTTACTGACTATTTTTGTCCTGTTGGCTTACTTTGAGCCAGCATACATTTGTCTACAAACAATACCATTACGTGTAATTAATTTCGAAATATGAGCACTCAGCCACCATAAATATAGTAGTATTTAACCTGAATAAATATTCTTTGGTAACCTGTAAAGTCTAATTCTTCATGCATATAAATTGCATCTACCTCGAGGTTTCAATGTACCATTTTCGGTATCATTTAACATTATCTAGCGTTCGAAAGATACTACAAAGAAAGAGCCTGGATATCAGATCTACAGAATTCAGTACAATATCAAAGGATGTGCCTAGGAGCATAACCAATATAGGTGCATCAATGTAAATAATGGATGCTTGCCTGCACACATTCAGTGGAAGCCTTGGGCATCTTACCAACTTAGCATAGCTCTGCCACTGCTAATTGACCTATCATGTAAGTCCCAATCCATTACAGCAGTACCCACAGAATCCGCTATACGAAGTTTGGATAAAAAGAAGTAAAATATCTTGTTTGTCCTTTTGGAGATGTTGTAGTTGTTGATTGTCTCAATAAGATGCCTTTTTACACATATAAAATCATACAGTTTACATAATCTCGTATTATTGTGGTCATAAATAGGCCAAATCATGAGAATTGAACATAGGAACACAAAAGAAGGATACAACTCAATCTATACAAATTAACTCAAGATATAAATGATATAAAAACATACTAGAAGTCCTCTTAGGGAGATACCCATTGGGTTAAAAAAATTATGCCTAAATACAAGTAAACTACACCTGACGAGGTAAAGGCAGGGGTGTTTTCACCTTATACTCAAGGGCTAGCAAAAAGCCTCATCTCCTCATGAGGCGTTTGTTAGCCAATTTTCTAGACCAGGTTGGCCTGAGTACTAGGATGTATGGGATTCGGAGTTCAATCCCTTGCCGGGCTAGGAGTGATTCCATCCCTCCATAGACTGGGGAACCCACCAATTCATATAGATTACGTTGAGGAGTTTCATTGACATATCATATCATCGTCCCTACTCTAATTACAAATAAGCCCACTTTAGCTTGTGCTTGAGCCACCCATACAATGGTGGCGAATTGCTATTCAGTTAAAGAAGTGAAAATGATGGTCACTTTCCTTTAGTTTTGCCCTAAACCAATAACGAAAATAAACCTCTTGGGTAAATCGAACCCCTTCATACAGATATAACTCTGTACAGAAATCCCGCAGACATAATATGTCCTACTTTAGGCTTCATATATGAGGCGATATAGAATATTTTGAAGTTTGGTTATTTTCCTGCCATGCTGGGTAATATCACCGCAGACCCCTTTACTCAGTTTTTTTCTAGAACAACTCACCTACAGACAACTTGTGCATCTCTGTGTGTCCATCCGTGTCCACAAATACTATGAAAGCGCCCATTCAACTGGATTTCCACACGTCCAGAAAGTGTATTCATTCCATCAACCAATCTTATCGCTCCTTGTCGACCTGTTCATCAAACGGTTTTATAAATAGCTGAGCCTTATATTTTGACTCATACATACACACTCACCTAGAGACATAGACATACACATATACATATACATATGTAGGCACATAATTGTGCACGTATATAAGCAAATACATACATGTATACATACAAACTTGCATGCATGTGTGCATTAACACACACATACATATACAAGCACATATATATCCCTGCATACATACGTATATACATACATACATACTTGCATACAAACATACATACACACAAACATATATATATATATATATATATATATTTATATATATATATATATATATATATATATATATATATATATATATATATATATATATATATATATATATATATATATATATATAGTCAAACCTCTATTAAGCGACCGCTCAAGGTAAATGTCAAAAGTGGTTTTTCAAGGAGGTGGTCTCTTAAGAAGGGGTTGAGGGTCTGAGCGATGTTATGAAAAAACAAAGAATTTCCAACAATGACCTGGAATTATTGAGGTTGTTATGTTTACCTGCGTTTGTTGAAATTTCTTTATTAAAATTTTAAGAATAAACAATTCAGAAAAATAAAATTTGAACTGTATCATTTACCGATAATTTCATTATTTCATTGTGCCCCTTTCAATATACAAGGCGTCGAGGCATTCAAGTGGCCGTTGAATAAAGGACCATTTACTCGTAGGGATAAGATTTCATGGCCATTGGTCGCGTCAAGTAAGTGGTCGCTTAATCAAGGTAAAATATACAGGGAATAGCCTTGGGGGGATTTGAAACGGTCGTTCAAGGCAAGTGGTCGTTAAAGAGAAGTGGTCGTTGAGGCAAGTTTGACTGTATATATATATATATATATATATATATATATATATATATATATATATATATATATATATATATATATATATATATATATATATATATATATATATATATATATATATATATATATATATCCATTCTTGTCTTTTTGATAGGTATATCAATGTCAAATCCTTTAATTTTTAGCCATGGTATTGTATCTTTAGAATAGACTTTGCATTGTCTGGGCATTATAGCAAAGTCAATTATTACTGCATATATACGCCTTTATTATACCTCACGTGAAAATACTCTCATCCCATTGGATGAGATCCATGTGTCAAGACTGCTAGCAACCTGTGTGTCAGTAGGTTCAGTGACAGCGGGCGCTACTCAAGGAGTAGCGCCCGCTGTCAAGGAGACGACGTATTAGCACCCGCTGTCAATGTGCCGTTTCATGATTCCCTATATTGTTGAGGACGTCATGCTTTCAAGATCCCCGCGCGTGGCGAAAGTATTTCAAGGCCTCAGCAGAATGCCGCCGTCAACAATGGAATTATCTTATTGTTGGGAACAACTTGCGCGAGTGTCTCAATTATGGGGGAAAAAGTAAAATCTCAACCAAGTTGAGGTGGTAGGTTGTTCAGGAAGGATAAATTAAATACATGTAGTATATCCTTAACATGGTCAGCACGGTAAACCTGCTGCTCCGAAATTACACTGCCCAAGTGAGTTTTGTAAGTTTCAACTTGTCATGTATTTTGGGTGCCCGGGGGTGAGGGGGGGGGGGGGTGTTGTTCGGTATAATAAAACAAATGTGACATCCCTGCGGGGTTGCTAACATGGTAGTCTACCCCTCGTGAGCATTGTCACCCTCGGGCTACGCCCTCGGGTGACAATGCTCACTCGGGGTAGACAACCATGTTAGCAACCCCGCAGGGATGTCATATTTGTATAATGTTCTTATGGTTAACGTTACCTCCAGAGTATGAAGGCATTTGATGCAATTTTCATTCATATGCAGCAGGATTAGATTTCATTTTATGATCACGTTATTGAATCCAGTGATAGGCAAATATACAAAAAGCATCAAACTTACGGAAACCACACGATAGGTATACACTTTGTCGATCACAAAATTCTTCAGTGAAATTACAGTTAGCCATGGTAAAGGCATTTTTGGCACATTCAAGGGAGTATCTTCTTGAACTGCTGTGAGGGTTTGTATTCACATAGAGAATAGGTTTATCTGAAACATTCACATAAATAATATAAAAACGTACTACAAGAGGCAAGCTATTCACACACTGGGCATGCATGCAATATTTAGTGCAAGTCAAGTAATCTAAATGCAAGTTATTCTAAGCCTTGACACAAAAAAGTGCGAACACCCGTAAAAACACACGCGCACATGATAACCCAAGCTTTCAGATTAATGTAGTACAGTATAAGCTGCAAGTACAAGTATAAACTATATGTATTGTTAAATTATTGTATTGTTAAGTAGCTAACAAGAAGTTACATGATATTGGTATTCCTGATATCGACTAATGTCTCTACTGTAATAGCTATATGATCTGACCAGAGAAAACCTCTTTAAGAACTTTTTAATGATATATATATATATATATATATATATATATATATATATATATATATATATATATATATATATATATATATATATATATATATATATATATATATATATATATATATATATAATATATATATATATATATATATATATATATATATATATATATATACATATGTGTATCATAGAAAAAATGCTTACCTGTATATCCAAATGACCTACAAACTATAGTAGCCTCGAGAATACTCGTGAAACACACCTGTTTCCAATTCGTATCATATATTTCAAGAGTTTGATTTTGAGGAGCCACACCTGTCAAACGGAAATCATCTTGACGTGGTTGAGCTGTTGAGAAGAAAAAGGTATGCTTCAAAAAGGACAAAAACAAAGTACCGTACAAATACACAACCCTGCCCTTATATAGTCTGGCAGAAGTATGGTTGAACCTAGAATTTATTCATGAAGTCTTTTTTCTCTACTTGTTTTGGTAGCTGATGTTATACCCTTTCAGAATCTGCCAGGTGAACGTCGGTCAACCTTGAACATTTTGAGAAATTCAAGATGGCGTCCGAGATGGCTGGCATTTTCAGCCATAAAGTCTATTGTATTCAGGCTAGGAGGGCAATTCTGGTGTATAAGCACAATATTTTCGAGGCCAAGGATTACATTGAAACCATCCATGAGGTCAGATAGACTTTACCTCTTGCAGAAACACAAGATGGTTCCAGGGTGGCCTTCAATTCATGATATGTGGCTCAATACTTTGAAATATCACACTCTCACTAAGGTGTATTTAAGTGCATATGCATAGATCATTCTTGTACTTTTACATATGTTCATAATGCCATATGGATATTATCTTTTTTATAGGATTCCTAATTCAAATTCTTTGAGCCTGTCGTTAGGCATAAGTATAACAGATACTAAAATACAGTGTGCAGGGATGCTTGGCAGACTGACCCACATGCCTAGTCTCAGCCAGAAACGTGTCTGTGCATCATTTGAACCCACAAACTCTCAGATATAACCCTTCGGGACACTCAATTAATTTCCTCACGTAATTTCCTAAAAAGGTTAAAATGTCAATTACGAGCATATAGGTTAATATTTTCCACCTCAATATCATTTTTCCTCTGACGTTGTATAAAGATAGTATGCCTAATTTGAATAACTAAGTACATAATTGCATTCATAGGCAAATTACATTGTTTTTATCATTGAAAAGTAGGACGCCCATGTCCACTAAAGCGCAAATTTTGGACGTCCCGTTTCTAAAACCTGGCTAATACTCTGCTCACACGCCAGTTCTGTGTCATCACGATAGGAAATCAGTAGTAATGTTTTCAGCTTGGTTTCCTTACCCTGCCAAATGCCCAGTGCCAGTGACATAAAATATACTACATCCATGGATTATATCACTCATTCGTCTATATTGCATTCGCTCGTCATGGCACTGCATTGACACAGCAACTGGGCCTGAATGCCAGTGAAAAAGTCATGATTGTCTAAAACTAATGAACACTTATTGTAGTAGTCAATTGCCTTTGATGCACAGTTCATTCATCGTAAACTGATACTCTCTGGCTCAGTGCCCACAGCTTAAGCTGTGTGGCGATGTCAACGGGTATGCAATCTACCCGGCTATTGAGAAGAGTGGTGATGCTACATTGTAGCATGTCAGTCCCCTGGGGATGTCAAATTTTTATCTCATCTTATTTTTCAGCACCAGTCACCAACTGTGATATCAAGGTGCAATTAGTGACACTGATTGGTGATTACCAGCACGTTTTATCGCACTCGAGTGTTCCAGATGCTTACATTTTGTACCAGTAGGGGCAGCCTAGTCTCTTTGTGTTGAATGACAAGATATCATGGCAGGGTGTTTAACGATACCATGCATAGGGAATAACGAACATACATACATACATACAAACATACACACATACATACACACATACATACATACATACATACATACATACACAGATATATATATATATATATATATATATATATATATATATATATATATATATATATATATATATATATATATATATATATATATATATATATATATATATATATATATATATATATATATATATATATATATATATACATATACATATATATATATATATATATATATATATATATATATATATATATATATATATATATATATATATATATATTCATATATATATATATATTCATATATATATATATATATATATATATATATATATATGGTCCGTGGTACGCTTAATAATTCAAACTTTCAAATATTCAAATTTTCAAATATCTGTATTTTCAAACTTTCAAACTTCCATATATCCAAACTTCCGTACTTTCAAACGGGTTTGAATATATGAGATTACAGCCGTATTTCCATACTTTCAAACTTTCAAAAGTCTTTACACATTTATACTATTGCATGTTTAGAAAAGTCGCAGAGTGGCACACTTAATAAATCAAATTTCCAAACATTTCCTAGCGGTAAGCAAGTAGTTCTGTTACAATGTTATGTTGATATACTATACATTGTATAATATCAATAATATCAAAACAATATCAAATGTTACTTTTCAAAGGAAATTGCCAATTATAAGAAAAAAGGATAATTTTCGCAAAGCAGCAAGAATGGTGGAGTGACCTACTTGTCTAATCTATTATTAGAACGGCAGCTTCTAAAATGCGGAACTGGAATTATGTAAAACTCGTGTCGATATGATGGACCAAGTGTGAAAGAGCAAATAAAGAACTTTAATTTCAAGACCTTCTTTTGGGGAGGGTAAATAGAACTTTATTTGTTCCCGACTAACCCATAGGCAGGATAAAAAAAACTTTATTTGTTCCCGACTTACCCGACCACTCTAGTGAATAGGTATCTATCAATATATATCATCTATCTAACCTGTCTGTCTGTATTTCTGTCTATCTATATATCTATCTACTATCTAGCAATCAATCTTTCTATCTATTCATGTGTGAGAGCCTTATATAAATAAAATGTGGTTCTTCATCTAAAGTGAGAGCATCCAAACACACACACATAGACATATATGTATGTATGTATGTATGTAAGTGTGTGCGTGTGTGTTAGTTTTATTTACCCTTCCTCTGGAGTGGTCTGGAAGAAATAAAGTTTTATTTACCCTATCGGTAAAACAGTGTTATTTTCCTCCCCCTAGAGT
Source organism: Maea johnstoni (assembly GCA_963942565.1). Classification (NCBI taxonomy): domain Eukaryota; kingdom Metazoa; phylum Annelida; class Polychaeta; order Spionida; family Magelonidae; genus Maea; species Maea johnstoni. The sequence continues at coordinate 43,058 of CAWWDR010000892.1, read as the reverse complement.
ATGCGGGAACGTATTAGTAAGATCTTATGTGCGTGGGGCTTGGGGTGGGGGAGGGGGGAGGGTGGTATATAAATGACTGTGCGCGGGCATGCATGCATGCGTGAGTGTGCGTTCATGAATTGGTTCATAAACTACGTTATGATGGAATCAATGCAGTATATAATCACATCTGCCTAGCTGTCTTTCCGTATTTCTCTATCTACCTATCTATATACGCACACATACGCACACACACACATACATACATTTATGTGTGTGTGTGTGTGTTTGGATGCTCTCACATTAGACAAAGATTTTTTTTATTTAAGGCTCTCACACATAAAAAGATATATAGATTGATAGATAGTAGATATATATAAAGATAGACAGTAATACAGACAGACAGACAGAAAGGTAGATATATAATGTATATTGATCGATATTCATCCACTGGAATGGTCGGTTAAGTCGGGAACAAGTTCTATTTACCCTCCCAAAAAGACGGTCTTGAAAATAAATTTCATTGTTCCCTCCTTCACTCATGGTCCATCATATGGGCACGAGTTTTACATACATTCCGGTTCCGCATTTTAGAAGCTGCCGTTTCTAATAATAGAATAGACAATTGGGTCGCTTCACTTTTCATGTTCATTAGCGTCAATGACAGTTTAAGCATAATCAATATCCATAATTGCAATATTTGAAGATATAGGAAATTAAGAAATGCGTATTTGATAGCCTTAATGAGATCAGCGTCTTGATGATAAATAATAACAATGAAGAAATGCGGGTCGTGTTTGCAACTTAAGGCAGCTTCTATTAGCAGCCCGATCACCGTATATTTGAAAGTTTCATATTTTACATTATTAAACGTTCCATGTCAAACTTTCAAACTTCCAACACGTTTTGGAAGTTTGAAAGTTTGGATATTTGAAAATATGGAATTTTGAAACTTTGAAACTTTGACCAAAGTTTCAAACTTCCAACACATTTTGGAAGTTTGAAAATTTGGATATTTGAAAGTATGGAAGTTTGAAACTTTGAAACTTTAACCAAAGTTTCAAATTTCTAATACGGTTTCGAAGTTTGAAACTTTGAAAATATACCCAAAATTCCAAATATCCAATACGATTTGAAACTATAGAAATTTGAATTATTAAGTGTACCACTGACCATATATATATATATATATATGTATGTATGTATGTATGTACAGTGCCGACATTTAATTCCTGCACTAAATGCGCGGGCAGACCGGACATAATACATGACCGCATGTCCGATTCCCACCCAGTTTCCCGGGCATGGATGCATGGATGACCTCACAACTGAACGTAGTTTTGATTTGCAAACTACATGGGTCATTGATGTGCTAAGAATATTTTTGACATGTTAGCCACGGGTGTTTGTACAACCAGGCACTGTCAGACGTCCGGTCGACTGGTGCAGGAATTAAATGTCCGTACTGTATGAATGTATGTATGTATGTATGTATGTATGTATGTATGTATGTATGTATGTATGTATGTATGTATGTATGTATGTATGTATGTATGTATGTATGTATGTATGTATATATATATATATATATATATATATATATATATATATATATATATATATATATATATATATATATATATATATATATATATATATATATATATACATACACACATACCTGCATGCATGCATGCATGCATGGATACATATATGCATACATACGAACAAACATACATACATACAAATATACATACATACATTTGATTTGAGTGACTAGTTGATTTTACCTTTGCCATTTCCATAGGCTGATGCACTCACCATATATGTACGTCAATTACAGACAAAAAGCAACCTACCGCACGTGATGTTTATACCAGTTGAGCAAGCAGGTGTACTCGCAGAGGAAGAACACTGTCTCAGAAGGAATTCTTCACCATTGCATCTGAAGATGGTATTTGCGAAGGTGGCGTTTTCTCCTGGAAAAACGTCAATACAATAGCTCAATAGCTTCATTATAGTTATAGTTGATTATATTTATAGTTATAGCTGATTGGGCAATTCCTTCTAGGATTAAAGTTTCTGTCTAAACTGTGCGTAGATAATACATCAAAACAGGAAGAAATTTCTGACCTTGCACAACGATATACATGCAACAAATATAAATTAAGATTGCATCCCAGTGCAAAGCATTGCACTTAATCAGAATTAGACATACATTTTACTCAAATAGAGCATTTAAACGAATTTACATATAAAGAGAATTTGGGAATCCAGGTTGCATATTTTTGTCCAAGCTTGAATAACAATTAATGTGCAAAAGATATACACTAAATATTTGTCATTCCCGTATACGTAATGGTCAACAATTCGCCCACCACCTAGTGACTGTTAGTGTGAATGGCCTAATGTAGGGCCTGTTGTGTTGTCGAGATATATATTCAATACCTACGTAGCCATACCTAGCTGTGACCTTATGCTGGTCTCCCACATACGAATTCAATGTGCGAACATACACGATCTCAAGTGTACGCTTGAAGCCACGAATTGGCTATAAAATTGCTGATTTTCTGCATTCGTGAGATATGTACGTTCAACTACGAATGTATACGACACCCCACGACAGCATGTGCGATTGATGTACGACTACAGCATCAGATGTGCGATACTGTACGTTTTCTATCATACTAAGTCGTAAGTAGGCGAACATATTCGTAGTTGGCTACGGATGTGAAGGTGCGTATGTATGCGAGTATGTGCGAATATGCACGACATAAATACGAATAATTACGTCAAACATTCGCATATATACGCCAGTTGTACGTCTACTTACGGCAATATTCGATTAATTACAAATATTTTCAAACTAAAAATGGCAAAATTCGTAAGTACACTACGATGTCAATTCGTGGCTTTGTAGATTAAATTTCGGCCTATAGCCTTTTTTTCATTCTGAAGTGGGTCATGTATATAGTGACACTGTGTCGTACATTAAACGAGTGTACGCAAATGTACGTGAATGTACGATTACATACGACAATGGACAACATATTACGACAAGATGTTCAACAATGTACAACAATGTTCGACAATGTACGACAATGTGCAACAAAAAATGACTTCCTTACGACAGTATTTTTGTGGCACCCAAAAGTTTTACATGTAAAACTTTTTTTTTTAAATTCGCAGCAATGCCTACGAAAACCTAAGACTCACTGCGAACAACCACTATAAATCACGACAACACACGAATAATTACGACTTCTTAATTCGCACCTTGTCGCACCTTAAAATTCGTATGTGGGAGACCAGCATTACTGTCTTTACTTTCCCAGTCAACTTGGTCGCATTCGGGTCTGCGCTCTTTTATTTCTGGAATTTCTTAAACAGATAGAAAGAAGGGTTGTGGCTTATAATGTTCTGCAAATAGCGAAAACACTCACGTCATTGCAATTAAAATTGCACGCTATTCCAAGAAATACTAAAGATCACTCACGAATGTTAACTGCAGTAAAACTCCCTTGCTCTTGGCCAAGTTCCCGGCATACAACGTCCGCTTCGGCAAGTGAGAAGTTACCAGCGTCACAGATAGGGTGGAATTCTCTGTTGGAGACAATCTCCAGTAGTCCATTGTCCAACTGAACACTGCCATCTGGATCTAAAAACAAAACATATGTGTTATTAAAGTTGCTGTATTGGGAAATCTTTTCATTATGTTATCTCGTGAAACAATTGCAAAGGGACTTTATATATATATATATATATATATATATATATATATATATATATATATATATATATATATATATATATATATATATATATATATTTATATATATATATATATATATATATATATATATATATATATATATATATTTATATATATATATATATATCTATGTATATATATATATATATATATATATTTATATATATATATATATATATATATATATATATATATATATATATATATATATATATATATATATAAATTATACCTACCGTGCTGCCCTCTATATGAAATGTATTGCATTGACGTCTGACCCCTTGCTTAGGAAGTGACCTTTGACCTGAACTGATTACAGCATGAAGCACTTGTGTGAGGACCTTTTATCCAATATGTAATGGCCTGATGATTGCACATGCATGAAACCCAGGGTTGTCAACATGAAAGAGAGTATCTGACTTGCTTCCATATGTATATCTTGCTCTGCTTAGGTATTGAGCACTCTACTACAAGTTGTTGAACACCCTAACCACTTCTGCTCCTGGTATCTACTTGTTGAGCTCTCTTGTCAACTGACTGACTGTACAGCATGTCTAACAGCATGGAGAAAAGGAACTTTGGCTACTCGTTGCAAAATCTACCAATCGCTAGCAAAAATGCATACATGAAGAAAATGATGGAAAGGGTGGAGAGTGTGGTGCGCCAAATGAGGTGGAAAGCCATATTCTTTGAAAATGAAAAGGCAAGACATAGTAAGATCACTTATGGCTTTAAGACTAACAAGGCTCCAAACAAAATGGAACTCTTAAAACCCCTTCGAAAATGATTTTACAACCTAGTTAGCAACATTTAGTTCATCCCAATGTAACACATTCCAGCAGCAGTTGGCCAGCGACGTAAAATAAATCAGTACATCCAAGAATGTGCTTGTGTCCGCTGACAAATCAACTAACCTCTACAGTATGAGCAGGGAGTCAGACAAAAAACTACCGAATGAAAACATCACTAAAAATTACAAGAAGTCGTCATTAAACCAAGCACAAGAACCAACTTGAAGGTAAAGGCATCGACTCAAAGCTAGAGCTTGACGATTGTATGGAAACCTACGCTGATAGGAAAGCCTTCATCACATTAAAGGACCACAAGGATGACTTCTGATCCAAGCTCGCATGCAGACTCGTAAAACCCTGCCAAAACCGAAATTGGGATTGTGAGTAAGCAGATCAAGTGTGCGAGAGACCACACATCTCCAGCATTGGGGAAACACTCGGGCCGTCAAAGACTGGTTTAGCAACCTCAAAGACATGTCAGACAAAACCTTCATCAAGTTTGACATTGTCGAGTTCTACCCCTCCATGGATATCTGAGGAATTGCTAGAAAGAGCAGTCAACTACACCAAGACAATAAACGCCATCACTGAACAACAGGAATCAATTATTTGGCATTCAAAAAAGTCCCTGCTCTTCAATGAGAATTCTACATGGACAAAGAAAGATGGAAGCCTGTTCAATGTTACCATGGGAGCTTTGATGACGCAGGAATATGTGAGCTTGTTGGACTTTATGTTCTCAACCTACTGTCCTCAAGATCAAGTTGGTCTATACAGAGAACATGGTCTATCTGCATTAAATCTATCTGGGCCCCAATCCGACAGGGCAAGAAAGGATATCATTCAAACCTTTAAAGATTGTGGCCTGCACGTGACTGTTGCGATCCTTCTGCATCCGACAGACTTCCTAGATGTCACATTTGATTTGCCAACAGATCGCTATTGGCCTTTCCTTAAACCAGGCATTCCAATATCCATGCAAATCCAACCACCCACCCACTATTCTGAAGCATCTACCGAATGCCATTTCCAGCAGACTATGCTCTATATCAAGTGACAGTCAGGCATTCAACAAGGCAAAAAAAACCTATGAAGATGCCCTTTAAAATAGTGGCCACCAAATTGACATGGAATACATAATACCGCAGAGGAAACCAAGAAACTTCAATCGCAACATTATACGGTTCAACCCCCCATTCAACCAAAACATGACAACCAACGTTGCCAGGAATTCTTTAGAACTTGTGGATAAGCATTTCCCACACCACCACCGATACCACAAGCTGTTCAACAGAAACAATGAGCAACATGGCCACCATCATGAGTGGCCACAATGCTAAGGTACTCACCCCTGCGCCCCAGAAAACCCACGCACCTGCAACTGCAGAATGCCAGATAATTGCCCACTTAGCGGCAAGTGCCTAACCAGGTGTGTTGTGTACAGGGCCACTGTCACAGCCCCTCCAAAACCTGTTCGACATTATTATGGATTAATAGAGGGTCCCTTTAAGATGCGCTACAACAGCTACACACACTCATTCCGAACAAAGAAATGCAAAAGTGACACTGAGCTATCCAAATACATATGGGATCTCCAGGACAACAAACAGCAATACCAAATCCAATGGGACATTGTACACTTCGCAGCACCCTACAAATGCGATACAGAGAAAATGGACGATAGCTACAGCAAATCCAGCCATCATGCTAAACAAGAGGGCAGAAATTGTATATATATATAACGTGGGAAATCGGTGAATGAGGTTAATTTTTTCCTGTAGAATCAATCCGCATTTGACATGTTTCCACGCGGGCATTGAGGTATTTCCGGGTGGAGTATCCCATAATCATGACGCTTGATGACGTCATAACGAGCGAAACTCGCAAGCTGCGAAGCAGCTAGCGAGCGTAGCGAGTACAATGGCAATGCGCGAGATACCTCATTGTTGTCAGTAGGACGATGGCCTTAAATTTCCATCGATCAATTTATGGTACGTCCGGGTCCCGCTGTTAAAAAGGAAGTGACGTCAGACGGAGTCGCGTGAAGTGGGTAACATTGAGCTTTGTTATGCTCATTCCCAGACCCAGTTCTCTGTCCTAGAAAACATAATCTATGGATATGTTTTAACAACCCACGGTAGCGGACAAAAAAGAGAAATTAGATATACACGTTTTACCGTAAAGCCTATGCACTAATTCAACAATGGTAATATGCGTGTGTTGTGACGTGCAGCGTTTATTTTCCTTAGAAACTGGCGCCAAAATCGCGTACGTGATACACACGCGCTATTGTCTTTTTCAGCATCAGTTACAACTACATAGCTACATAGCTCGCAATACATGCTGGCACTACGAGTAGAAGATTGCAGCTGTGTTAACTCTTACACTGCTGGTTGCTAATTTCGCCAATCCAAAATCGTTCAAAATACCTGAACACTTAATGGCAACCCTTGCATATGGCCATTGGGTACTCATCTGAAAGTACTCTACTATCCATTAAATACCAACATGACAGGGTTTAAATGGTATTCAAAAATCTTTGCATCCTTATTTATTGGGTGAAAGTAGCTTTAGCATTGGAAGGGTTAAGAGCTTCGCTCGTCGTCGAAGCCATGCTTCATCATATTAGTGAGCATCTTAGTGAGCATAGTGAGCTTGACGATAAGTGAGCACCTTATCCCCAGGACTACCACGAAAAGCCTAGTGCGTAACACAAACGATATAAGTGGACCATTACTTTATATGAATACATGTGGTTAAATGTTGTCTTTTTTTACCTCCAGCACATATCACACCGGCATCTTCACTGTGACCGCAGTCCTCGCGTTCCCACCCTGCAAAAGGACAGTCAGCCAGGCGCTTTTCACTTCCACGGCATCTGACCTCATCCATCCAGATCCGACCTTTTCCTTGTCCATACCTGGCACTTCCCTTGCTCAATCCTCCTCTTAGTCCCAATTGACGACATACCACCTACATTAACATGTATTAAAATTCACTATGATATTATTGATAATCCTCTTTGTAAAAAGGAGCCAGCCATATTGCACTCCAGCCTCGCATGATATGGCTGGCTTCTCGCAAACACCAAGCCGCATCTCTTTTTTTTACAAAGAGGGTAACAAATTTATCATCAGCTCTCCCCCTACCCGACATAGATTTTGAATTACAATAAGCACAACAAGATCTAGGTTCATTTTTCGGACATATGAGAAAACCTCATTAGAATAGCCTGACGCAGAGCAACAGGCAAGGATTTGTAACTTAAAGTACAAACCTAAATCAATCTTTAGTTACTTCCTACCATAATCATCAGCTCCCCCTTTCCCCACCACGCCGACATAAACGTTGAATTACGATAAGCACGTTCTAAGTGCAATGTTCTTCAAACAGAGATTTTCGCCTGACGCTAATGGCAAAGATTTCTCATTCTAATCACTGATATAAAAAAAAAATCCATCTTAATTACTTTCTGCCTTCTTTTTTCCAGACATATACCATATTGGCAGACTACATTGCGCAAAAAGTGTTTTAAACGCCAAAACACAATTTATAGCGGGGTTGTGGAGAGCAATGCCCGACATTTTAGTTCTTCGTCATTAAGAGAAGCGCACAAGATCGACGGAAAATGTAGTTACATTCCCACTTTGTATATACCTGTGCATCATTCAAACTCCAGCTATCATCACAGACTGTGCCCCATTCACCAGCATGGTAGATTTCTACTCGACCAACGGTTGAATTAAAGCCACCTCGAAGACGAACATCTCCTTCTGTCGGTGTATCCCCTACAATGATCCAAAACGAACAGGAACTGAAACATTTGTGTCAGTTAAGGTATCCTTTCCTATAACAAGCTTTATTGAAAAAAATATTTACGAATCAAGGGAAATATGTAATAAATGTGTTGTCAAGAATTTATTGTACAGAAATCTATCATTACAAAATCAGTCAGCAAGTCTATTATTCACCTCCCTAAGGATCGACTTATTTCACCTGTTGGTAGCATAGTAATTGTCTAGTAAAGTAGGCCACGCATGCCCCATCCCATGGTGGGCTGTTTAGTTCCGCTAATTGCCACAAGGTGGTCCAATATACCCTGATATACTTGCGTGATGAGAAGGATATTGTCCGTTGCAATGCATGATATGAAAGTGTAGCAATTAACAATGATTTTAAACAGCAATAGATATATGGGTTATTATACAAATATGACATCCCTGTGTGGTGTACAACAGGAATAACTCCCCCGAGAGAAGATCGTCGCCCGAGGGCGTAGCCAGAGGACAACAATCCTCTCGAGGGGGAGTTATTCATGTTTTACACCACACAGGGATGTCATATTTGTTTTATTATACCGAACAAAATACAAAACACAAAAGGGGAAAAATGACAAACACCAGAAATTTTAGATAAATACTCTTTTGTAAAAAAATTACAAATTACAATAACAGGGATGTCCAGCTGTTGCTTTGACGCATCAGAGTGCAACAGAAGCCCCAACACGTACAACAGGAGAAAATTTTCAGTTTGGCCTCATCACAGTTAGACTCTAACTTAGAGATCCGAGCATTTATGAAATAGCATCTGCGCCAAGAAAACTGGGCGCTCATATCTATAACTTGAAACACCCCCCCCCCCCAAAAAAAAAAAACCAGTCACGTTCGTACCAAACCTTATTTGTTTGTATAATTCTACCTTAATTTGATAAAAATCCGTTGCCTGGTGCCTGTTAGGCACACTTTTAAAGTTGAGGCGGTCAGCCTTGTGGATTTCACGTAGGCGATGGCTGACGTTTAATATGCACGTATGCGCATCGAGCATTGACCTAGTTTCACCGGTAGCGGTGATTATCACGTTAATTCACGGCTGATGCCGTGAATTAACGTGATAATTCATGTTAAGGACAACAGCCTGTCACCAAGGAGTGAGGAAATCATGACGATTAATCCATGGCCTTCGACCAATCAGAATCAAGAATCTTCACGTGAGGTTTAATAATCGTACATGACCTTCGGAACTGTTTACTTACCTGACCTCTTGTGATGAGATGTTCCATCGACGTTAACAGCAAAGACCAATATGGCCGCCATGCTTAACCAGCAGAGCGCTCGCATCTTGTCCATTGTCAAATCTAAAACAGAGAATACGTTTGCTCAAAACCTTATCAATATATATATATATATATATATATATATATATATATATATATATATATATATATATATATATATATATATATATATATATATATATATATATATATATATATATATATATATGTATATATATATATATATATATATATATATATATATATATATATATATATATATGTATATATATATGTATATATATATATATATATATATATATATATATATATATATATATATATATATATATATATATATATATATATATATATATATATATATATATATATATATATATATATATATATATATATATGTGTATATATATGTATGTATGTATGTATGTATGTATGTATGTATGTATGTATGTATGTATGTATGTATGTATGTATGTATGTATGTATGTATGTATGTATGTATGTATTTATGTATGTATGTATGTATGTATGTATGTATGTATGTATGGGTGTATGTATGTATGTATGTATGTATGTTTGTATGTATGTATGTATTGTGTTTATGTATGTCTGTTTGTTTGTTTGTATGTATGTATGTATGTATGTATGTATGTATGTATGTATGTATGTATGTATGTATGTATGTATGTATGTATGTATGTATGTATGTATGTATGTATGTATGTATGTATGTGTTTACCCAACGGTCAACATGCAATGCGTTCTTTTATGTATTGAATATACTCTATACTCATTCGATATCGCAAATGTGGGACAGTGATCTCGGTCACTCGTGATCCTTTCGGATAACCCTACACCCTAGAAGTGGAGAAGTAGTGAATTATTACTAATTGCCACATTATACGCTTTGGTCAGTCTGGTTATTAATGTGTTTCCTGCTTTGATAATAGGCCTATCCAATTGGCAGTGGTTCTGTTGCTAAATGTGTTCTCAGTACAGTAGAATATGTATACGTTAACCATATACGCACCGGGAAAATTGTCAAACATTAACACTTTGATTTACGTTGGTTTTTATTAGGAGATAGATTTCATTCGCCTCAAATAGTTGACATATTTAGTACGATATTTCACTTTAGGTTGTGAAGTATGTTACAGCTGGTACAGCTTACTAATGTAAGTTCAGTTCACCGAGAGACATGCTGACATGTACACCAACGTATTACAGGGCAATCAAGGCTAGAGATGGAGTAGGCTAGGTGTGGTGAAATAGGAATAAAAGAATTTGTTAAGAACAAATTATAGCACTTACTGAAATAATATATTCAATAAAACGATGTGTTAACTGATTTCTAAATAAAACATAGTGTATGGAATCTGTGAGGTTTAGAAAGAGTTAAATATACTTTTTAGAATAATAAGATTCAGAACTATTTAATATTATTGTTTATAAGACGTATCGACAATTAAAACTCGTTTCAATAACCCTTTGGAGTAGGTATATTTCATATCGGGGGCGACAGTAAGGCACTTTTTGTTATTCCATCTCAGTCTAAGTAATACATTAGGTATCACATTTTAAAATATAACTTTATACTAACATCACAAACACAACCAAATATCTCAGATAACTTCTGAAAATAAAACGGATTGTTTATATATTTACTATAGGACGGTGTCCAGTATTGTGTCTGATGATTTAAATCATGTGCACCCGCCAATAAGGAAATTAAAGTAATGAAGTTAAATATGGTCAATGCAGAAGGAAATAGATCATTGTGTAGGTTGATATCAATTACATTGACGGAACTCTCAGTTCAATGTAAATTCATATCGTCAATGTCCGCTCATTCCAATGTAGTACTGGGTGTCGCGACAAGTGGCCATTGCCCCTGACAAACTTAATATTAAATAATTACCAATTATGATTAAATCACTTACTTTTCTCCGGCTGTTAATTAACAGCCCAGATTGACTAACGCCCCTTTTCTGTTGGCACTGAGCAGTAGCTGTACATGTAGCTAGCAAGTTCAACGGGTGTTAGATATTGCATAAATACACACACAGAAACATAGACACATAAGCTCAGGGACACCACAGATTTAACGAGAATAACCAATGGCTTTCCGAAAATAGGAGATAAATGAAGATAAACATTTTAATCAGTTCAATAC
>CAWWDR010000892.1:2500-31069 GCA_963942565.1 Maea johnstoni | reverse complement strand
CAGTTTTCCTTCCCGAAATGTTATCGGCTTCGCAAGAAATAAGACACATTTATAGCTGAGAACATGGTGGGAACATGGGTTTAAGTAGATCATACCATAAGAATCTATTTGGGCCTCTGTTTTATTCTTGGTGGAATTGTCCTTTAAGATTACACTGAAATGTTATCGGCTTTGCAACAAATACGGCACATTTATAGCTGAGAGTATTTTGGAAGGAAGTATATTACATTTTTCTTACTTTTGACCTTGCTCCGAAATATCAATTATTTGAAATGAAACATGTGCATCTAGAATGGTTATACTTTTTGTAGAAAGAAGAAATTATAAAAAGTTATGGTTATTTTTGCTCCGAAATATCAATTATTTGAAATAAAACGTGCATCTAGAATGGTTATACACTTTGCAGAGAGAAGGAATTACAAAAAGCTATGATTATTTCCCCATTCACTTCATGATTTTTCCTCGAAGTGAGAAAGGCGCCAGTGATGTGGTGGTTTTCGTTGGGTACTCCGCTACCTCCACAGCTTACAGCTGGCTAGTCTCGATTTAGTCCGCAATATGGCAGAAAAAGTGACGAAAACCGAAATTCCGATTTCAAATATACCTGTCATATCTGCCATAAGGTAAGGGGCGCTGAATACTGATTCAGCGCTTAAATACATGCAAAAATATTGCCCGTATCGGGACAGAGAACAATAGTTCACTTTTATGCAAATGCTTGAATGCTTCTGATGGCAGTTAACTTAGTGATGTATCATACAGATATGACATCCCCTAACAGCTAACTGAAGTATCTCGGACCCATCCTATATAGAACCCCAATGGAGAACATGCACGCTGAGACGTGATATCATGTATATGACTTTTGTAACATTTGATTTCAGCCAATAAAGAATATATACAGGGCTCCTAAATGCATCCATATCAGAGTGGATGGTTCCTCACTTAAGACCGTACCTCGGTATCTTGTTCATAGTTATCCAAAGTTTTACATTCAAAAGTGCAATAAACTTACCAATTTAGAGTGTTCCCATCAGGGCTGCCTCAGCTCAGTCTGGTGTACAAGTTTTAGACAAACATGTGCGACTGTGACACCCATAGAGTCCCTGTCCACAATTTCATATAGCTGCCTGTTTCCAATCTCGGATTGCATCCTTGATCGCAATATGGAATTTTGATTATTGTCTATTTCTCTGCCATAGCTAAGCCATTAATAGCCAGTATGAAATGGATGGAGAAAATAGGGTTCTTGGCAAAACCACAACCTAACACCAATTTGTGGCATTCTTATTTGTGTAAAATAGTTTCGAATACGGTATGTCGTCAATCATTCTAAATCCATGATTTAATTTCAGCAAATGGATGGTCTTCATTTTAATGTTTCTCTATCAGTGTACACCTACACGACCAAAATAAAGTATATACTTAAGAGTCTCTCTCTCTCTCTCTCTCTCTCTCTCTCTCTCTCTCTCTCTCTCTCTCTCTCTCTCTCTCTCTCTCTCTCTCTCTCTCTCTCTCTCTCTCTTGTAGATAGCCGATTGATTAAAGTATAGTTATACTGTCATTGACCGGGGCATGTAAGAAAGTTGCCAATGCCTTTTGGTTAGACATCAATCTCCGCCGTGTGATCCCTATCGTCTAATCACTAACGACTCAATCACGACTTTGCCGCAATAGTTCAGATTTCATACTTCGTATTGGCGATAATTCAATAGTTCAAAGGAAGGCGATTGAAGTCGTACTCATAGCAATCAGGCAGTCTGATGCACGACCAGCTGTTTATACATCCCTTAACTTGGACAGGCCAGTTTAATGGTCACGCATTATCACTCGTGGTATACTATCCGGTACTGATAATGGCATGCAATTTAGAGAATAGGAAATTGTCCAGCTTTGTCTGTATTACGTTGCTTGCTGTGGACAATTCAGCAATTATCAAAGGGTGTGTTTAGAATAATACAATTAATCACCGGGTAGTTGTACATTTATCAAAATGCATGTATATATATATATATATATATATATATATATATATATATATATATATATATATATATATATATATATATATATATATATATATATATATATATATATATATATATATATATATATATATATATATATATATATATATATACATATATATATATATATATATATATATATATATATATATATATATATATATATATATATATATATATATATATATATATATATATATATATATATATATATATATATATATATATATATATATATATATATATATATATATATATATATATATATATATATATACTTGTATGTGTGTGTGTGTGTGTCTGTGTATATATGTATGTATGTATGTACGTATGTATGTATGTATGTATGTATGTATGCATGCATGCATGCATGCATGCATGTATGTATGTTTGTATGTATGTATGTATGTATGTATGTATGTATGTATGTATGTATGTATGTATGTATGTATGTATGTTTGTATGTATGTATATACCGGCAGACACTTCAACGAGGAAGGTCACAATGGTATACAAGACATGAACATCTATGTACTACGATATGGCAAGGGACATCCAGATAGGGCCCCGTTGAAAGAGGTACTGGGAGGACAGTACAATTACAGAGAAGGGGGGAGACAAGTGTTGCGGCAAGGCGCTAAAGGCCGCTGGAGGAGTAGAAGTTGTCAATGTAGTAAGGATCCGTGCGCCCAAAAAGTGAGTGGCGGGCGCACGGATCCAAGCCCAAAGTACAGGTGGTAGGTACATGGATAGGGCACTGATCAGCACGTAGGGATGTGTGAAAGGGCAGATAGAAGGTAAATGGCTGGGAGCAGCATAAAGTAATAGTCATGTGCAGCAAGTGTACATGCAACTGACAATACCAACGTCATAGGGAACTTAATGGAACATTTCCTTCATCAACAGATATAAATTAATACTTACACCCTTTAAACTTCACTGAGCTCAATTTTTATATGAAGGCTAGGCATTGCTTACATTCATTAAACTATAGATTTTCTCGAAGAAATTCCCAACTTCACAACTGTGGAAATGTTTATTATAACTCAAAGATAAAATATCGTTTTTAGTCAAGGCCCAACATCAAGTCATCGGCCCCTATAGCGAACGGCAATTCAGGCAGACATTCTCTCTGGGATCAGCGGATTTGACCAACAATTCATTTTAGTAAAGTAAAGTGAAATAAAAATAATGCCACAGTTAGTAAGAGTAGGTAACATTTCTAAGTACCTCACGAAGCGCTGGACAGATGGATAGATGAAAATAGTCGCGGGCTGACGGAATCGATCCCGCGATCCCATGTCAGATAGGCAAGCGCTCTATCCATTACGCCACGGCTACTTGTGCCAATGTTGCTGTTTGAAAAGATAACTATATTAATGAAATGCCGTAACTCTATTTGGGATCGTTCCTAGCTTTCCGACTTTAGTCTTGCCATTTACGTGACTGACAGACGGAGTAAATCTTTGAAAAGGACCTCTAGGCCACGTTTATCAATGACCCCACATATCTAAATACGGCCAGAAACTGATTAGTATCTAGCTTCGTCATGCGAGCCGGTGTAATGTCCAAATCAAATATGGCGCCTATTGTCTAACTACTCCCAAAGGCTCGGCATCATTGGAATGTCGTTAGAACCCAATAAGGAGCGCCAAAATAGCTCAAAAATCGTTTTTCATCTTTTAATCTAATGCCTTTTCAAATAAATGAACAATAATAATTATATCAATACGCCTTTACATGTCGTTAACTTTGTGGCATCGCAAGCTTCGCAATCCAATTTTGCCTGTGCTATGAACTTGCTATTCTGAGGTTCAATTAGTTACATGTGCTGCCGTTTCATTCTTGCGGCGCTACCGCCGGATATGAACATTAGCGCCGCAGTGAAGGATTCCTATTACATAGACTAGATCTGTTTATGTAGATTACGCACCAAAATACCAGCCAGACTTATTGTTTTTAACAATAAAACGACAGACAGAGTTAGGGGCAAATAGTGAATACTCCCCAGCCTTCTGACGTTTAGAAATAAGGACAACAATAAATTCTGTCCAATACCATGTTTATTCACCAGCTATCCAATACATACATTTAGTTGCACTGTGCGCATTTCGCACACAAATATACGTGCAGTCTTATCTATACACCATGATTATCAAACCCCTGAATAACCTTTTTCGTTTTTTGTTTACTCCTATTATTTCATCTTCTTGAATTTCATCTCTGCTTCATCTTTTCCATATGGATTCAAACAAATATTAGGATATATTCCGACTATGTGGTATTTGTATTTGTACATAGATAAAATTTACTGTAACGCTTGATTGCGAATTCCAATCAATTCTAATGAATTTGATCCAAATACTTATTTATTTTTAATGATATTACTATATGAAGGTATACATCTAATATCCACTTTTTTAGATCATTCAAGATCCTATTCACGTACTTTTTTATCTTTCCCGTACCCACATTACCCACAGTTAGATCTTGGGAGTAGAATCCATATACATTTTTGGACATTTGCAACTGAATTTGTCACCACACACTCCCAATTAGAAAGGGGATAGATCAAGGCTCACCACCATTGCCCCGTTTCAATTTATTCATCTATTCGTGTTGGTGGACTAAGATTCGCCCGGGTGTAAAAAACCTTAAAAACACATGATTTGCTTTCCAGGTGAACGGGAACTGTATAGTTCCACTCTTCCAATGGGAATATCCCATACAAAGGAGATCGGTACGGCCCGCTTAATGTCACTGACATTATTTACATAAGGGACCTTATAATATTTCGCATTATTGGCGGGGCCCTCAGGCCACGCCTATCTGGGAAGCTGTTTTGATATGTTCATAGTCCGGACGGCCATGTTTGAATGTTGAGGCCGGACTGAATATAATGCTCTATTCTGATTGGTTATAATATAAATGTTGGCCCGGTACATTACCTTTGCCGTGGAAAATTGTGCCTTCCTTATTTTAATTTAGCATGAAGTTTTCAAATATATAAACTATTTTTAGCGGACATAAAGTATATTTTTCAGTATAGGAAGGAAAATTACTAAAGAAAAAAAATACTATGTGTATAGAATGAAATCAGAAGACTTCGTAACCAAACTGGTTCGTAACCGAACTGATGCGTACCCAAGTAGCTTCGCACCCAAGAGATTTCGAAGTCTCCAGCTTGCGCCTAGAATTCCGATATTTGTTTCATTTCTACAAAAGATGATATAAATCTAGTCATTATAAATTATTTTCCTCTATAATGTTAATGCTCTTTATACATCTGGTTCCCTCACAAGTTCATAAATAACTTGGCCCCGCCTTTTGACTATTGATGCTTTGCATCTACAACCATACTGGTTGCCTCTGTTGAGTATATTATAGACGAAACCGCTGTCTCAAGTCAACAATAGTACATATGCTGACCTATAGATGGCGCCTCTAATTGTTTAAGTGTGTTGAACTGCTTTCTTTCTAAAACCCTTACCTTGGCACATCTACAACCTACAACCTATACTAGTAATATACCTGCACTTAAGGTTATCCTCTTTTCCTGTGTTGACAAGAAAATAAAGGGATAGTATACTGATATGATTAACTCTAAGAAAATGCTGAAGTACCATAGGTGTGTCAAAATTGTTACATTTGTGCAAAGCTTTATTGGTGGTAAAGTGCAGATTACTATTTAAAAGTTGATTGATTAAATATACCCCATCCTTAATGCTTAGAGAGTCTGTCAGTCTACACATAAGGCATTCAGTGGCAGAAATATATGCTATATAAAAAAAGTAAATAGTGAACATAAATGTGATGTCCCTTTGTCCGAGTTGTCCCTTGCAATAAGTAATGCAGTTGCCGCTTGCTGTCTTAACACACATCAATAGGGAAACATCCACATTCTATACAAATGAGTTTATTTCGATTTTTTAGGAGTGTTATTTTGATATTCTAATAACTAGTAAAGACTACAGTTGACAATGTATCTAAATTATTATTGCTACACATGTAATTGATCTATTTGCTCTTGGCATCTGAATGTTTCTTTGAAAATGATCATATTGGCAAGTAGGGCTAATAAATGAGTTCAGGGTCAAGTAAATCATTTCTGTCTTGGCTTACTGTGTATAGGTCAAGTAAAATTAAAAATAGATTTTCATCATGTCATTTAATATCAAATCTCTTCATCGCAGATTTTTTTGAGCGTCTTTTTTTTTTTTTGGGGGGGGGGGGTTAGCAAAACCTCTAGATAACAATTTAGATAACTTTTAGATAACAATTGATAACAATCCATTCACATATCTTTAAGTTATGACTTACGATTCACTCTGAGATAAAACTGAGATTTGATACTTTAAGTTGACAAAGTATTTTGATGGTAGGATGTTTGATTCACAAAGTTATATGTCCAAACGACACCCAGATAGGCATTTACCCTCCTGACCCATGCTTCTAACGTATGATGCCAGGTTTAATGCAAGAAAGCACACCATCCGAGGACATGTCGAATACCTGGTCTTGATATTTTCTAGCCATCATGACAGGATTTTACCCTAAAATGACTCTGAGAACATAAGGTTCATTGTTTTTTTGTTTGGGGTGATATAAAATCAACATGTTCCATATGAAATGACCTTTGGCAGCCATTTTGAACTATGGCCACCAGAGTAGGGGCAGGACTAACTCAGTGTGCCTCAAACTCTTGGAATAGTGCACGATCTTATAACTTATCTTAAGGACTATTACGTGTATAAGGGATATATGGCCGTTTAATCAAAAACAGTTAGACTCGTATAAGCCGTAGCTATTCAGAAAATAAAGGGCAGCGCCTTGTACTAAGGTAATGAAATATGTTACACCAGGCAACATTTTCGCATGTAAGGCAGCATTGAACCTAGGTATAGTCCACAGACATCCGACTGGAAACTTACCTGCCTCAGTTTTCTCAGCTTCGTCAGGGCATCTGGCAGTTGTTACTCATATATGATTATATGCAGGGTTAGGGGAAATACGAGGAAATCAATGATTACTCAATGTGCGAGGGTGGACAATGGATCTACAGACTCCATGTCATACAAAGACTTAATTATGACGTAATTATGATTCATAACTGTTTAATGTATGAAAACAATCCAAAAGGGATTCACGACACTCTGAATGTGTATGTGTGGTAATGCATGCGTGTATATGAATATTTAGCAACTTATCTAATTATACTTCTTTCCCCGACTGCTAGCTGAGGGACTAAGGGGTGGACCGCTTATAAGATCCTTTCGTTAGGACTTAAGCTTCCCCTTGTATCATTCTATGTGCTCTCTCTCTCGCGGGGGAGGACCAATGCTATCCTGTGGGTGTGCTCCTGGATCCTTTTTTCCACTGGAGGACAGGGCCAGTCTCGCCTTATCTCAGAGCTCCTTCTCTGCCTCTCCTCCTGAACAGGTTGCTCCCCAGATGCGACATTGTACAAATGCGACATGTACTGAAATACATGATTTAATTACTAGAACTGCTTCTTGACTACATTGTCTCTCTCGTCCTCTCTGTCTTGAAATACTTTCCCCTCATTACCTGGGAGTGACGTTCTGCTACTTATTGTATAACAGAGATATTTGAATGGCGACATAACTCTCAAGGAGGTCTTCACATCCGACGTGGGTAAGCTATTTCATACACGTTTCCCATTATCAAGAACTCAGACAATACCTTGCTTAGAAAACTTAATTTTGATATCCAAACATGTTTCTGGTCTGGGCTACCAACAGTTGTTGATCACAGCTATTAAGATGCTGTAGAAACAACATTTGAAATGAATTATATAAATGTCAAGAAAGAAGGATATTTTTATATTTTGAAAATGAACTCATTTCATTGGTGTTCAACTGTTATCTTTGTTTTACTGGCCCTTAGTCATAAATACTTATTAGGGAGTTAATAACAGCTACTTAGGAATGTCTTATGTTGGCCTTAGTAAGTTTCGAGATGTTGTATAAAAGTCTTGTATATTCTTAACTTATTCTCAAGATATTCTCAAATAGATTCCTTAGAAATTCCTAAGACAGTTCGTAACACCTTCTTATCAATGTCTTAACTTGTTCTTGCCCATTTTCCAGGTGTAATTTGGCCACAACTTCCAAAAGAATCCACCCCCACTTCGTGAATTTTGAGTTCCTGTCAGAGTTCTTGATAGTGGGAAACTAGGCTTATCGATGGCTAACAGGATTACATGGTGTAGGAAAATTATCTTATCAATTTCATCCTATTAGATTTTTAATTTGGAGGTTTGGCCTATCATGGTAGCTAAGTGGAATACCTCTTTGACCAGGTTTATCTTCCCCTGCGATTTCATGTTGAGTAGTACATTTAGCATCAACAGGATGCCCTCTCAGCAAGAGGTAATCACATTTTCTTTTAGTTTTGATTTGTTCGGAGATCCTAATAATTTCATGCAGATGTTTTTGAATACAGAGGTGGTTATAAAAAGAGCACATTTATTGAAATTAGCCAAGAAATTAGATTGACTGTGCAAATGCACATCAATCAAGAGATAGCTTTAATGGTGACAATTGCAAGAAGCATGCCAGTGGCATTACTTTCGATGACTCTGTTGTAGTCATAGCAAATCGTGACGTTTGATCCATATGTTCGTATCATGTGTTCATTTTAGGATGAAAGGTGGTTGTCGAGGGGCAACCTGTGGGCCTAGTTAATAGTTCTCTTGTGTTAAGCAATGATTAGAATTCTATTTTCTGTTGTACTCAGCCACATATGTCAAAAGTGCTCAAACTCAAATGCTCTCACCAAAGGAAACATTACAGTAGGTCATTTCCAATAGCTTCAGGGGGTGCAACTACTACCCTGACTTTCTCTTTTGCTTATCCCTTGCTGACTCCATAATCATAATTCTAAGGCTGTATCTTTACAGAAACCTTATGAGACTAGTCACACCTATACACCAGTAAAATGTAGAGCAATAAATCGAGTAGCCATCAGTGACCTACACTTCCGATGTCACAACCATACACAATCCAATGATATCAATCGTATGTGTCCGACCAAAAGTTCCTCCGGAGAGCATTTTATCTTATTTACATGAGATTGGTCTGTTTTACCGTTTGTAAAACATTTTAATCATGTAGTTTCCTTTGAAAAAAGCACTTATGCGCAACTTATATTTTAAAACTGTTTATTCTTTTGTGAGCATTTGTATCTATTCACAGCTTTGTTGTTGTTTTCCTACAGTGACAGGGGACGACCATTTTACAAATATTTTGTGGCACTGAATGGACTTTGTGTGCCAATGTGCCTTTAAGCATCCATTCATTCCGACCAAAAGTCTCCACACACGGATCCAGCTACTGAATATATACTTAATATATGGTCCACTTCATTAACATCCTATAAATCACCTACCAGAGGATTTTGTTCTGGAGAAATGGGACCTGTCACACTCCTTGAATAACAGCGCACAAATCAACGTACGGTGCGTGAGGTTGCACTATATATCTTAAAGTAAATCTTTTTTGAACTCTGGATATAATGACATACTTATCAATTATGCCTTGTGATTAGGCTGTTTAAAATTGGACGCTTTGTCCTTCTTAACGGGCTATAAGTATACCTAATACTAATAATTGGCTTCTGGAATGTTTTCTCTGTCTGATAATGTAAACGTTTCCTTTTTTATGACCTTATCTATTGAATTTTCTCTCGGAATTTATGCCAACCCCTGTTACGTTTGGAAGTACGAATTGACCATATACCCTTTAATTCTATGGAAAAGACTGCAATGATGTGCACATTAATCCACCAAAGCTGCTTAGGCTTTTTATTGCCTCTGTTCAAGCTTTTAGAGGCTTATTTTCCAAATTGTTGATTGATTCAGATAGTTGTATTCTATAGTTTCCATTATGGTTTGCTCCCTTTTAGAAGAGCCTGTGTGGTTTGGCTAGGGTTTGACCAGAGCCATATGTGCCCGTATGGATATTTTAGTCAGTCGGCAAGAAAGTGTGAAGTTAATCTCCTTCTTACAGTCGTATTTCACGATTTTACTGACGAGAAAGTTCGATTGCTGGGAGATTGCAGTTGGCTGACATGTCTGTGAATTACAGCGCCATCTACTGAGAATTTACCACAAATGCCTTAACGCTTTGAAGAATTAAGGATTGTATTATCAGCTGGCGAGCTGGGTGTTGTTGTCATCACAATCCACTTCTGACCAGACGTTACGTGTTTGAAACCCGCTGAGGGTGCGGTACTACGAACTTTGAATATTTCTTATTTTACCATTGTAAAAGAATTAAATGACAATTTTAGTTGATTGTACCAGAGTTTTGTGTTCTCCATAATTTGAGGCAGTATATCTACGCTCTTTTGATGGAATGTGCGATGGTTCTCTATTTAACTGGTGACTATTCATTTAACCCCTAACCCACCAGGAAAATATCAAAGTTTGTTAAATTAACCCATTTATGGCCATAGCACCTCAAACATATTCACTTAATTCTTTGTCATCCTGAATTGTTTAAAGGTTATCTTATTAACCCATTCATGGCCAGAGCACCTTCGCATTAAATCAACCCTTTGCCTCCCAGCATTATTTAAGGATTATTTTATTAACCAAATGTATGCGTTCCATTGGGAAATGTTATAAACCCAACTTATCAAAATGAATAATACAATGAATTGTTGAAATGAAGTCAAGATGATCTTTTCACATACACGCTCACACACACACGTGTTTGTTTCTTCAATTTGATCATCACTATTATATGAATGAATCATGTAAAGCATGAAGGTAAGTATGTATCATTTTTCATCAGAAGATGTATTAACCCATTCATAGCCAGCAAACCCTTAAATAACTCATGTAACCCTGAGCAATCCAAATGGTCCAGTAAGGATTCTAATGTATTTAGTGGTTAAGGTAGTTTGATTGTGTTTTGTTTTATTCGCTGCCTCTTAACATCCTGCGCATGATTGAGTATAACTGAGAATCCAAAACCGTGCTCTACACGGGGCTTGCTAGTGTAGATTGATTTGGGACATCCTAAGAGTTTTCATGACTGATTCAACCATATGGTATAACATTTCATTTTGAGAGTTTTACATATTTTAAAGGCTTCAACCTGAAAAACATTTTATTTCAGATTTGAAGCATTGCTTTTTTTCATTGATTGCCAGCCATGGCCCTCGTCTAATACATACTAGTGTTTCTGCATTTTGTTGCAGATGAAAAAACTTACAAGCAGGATTTTGTTAGTATTGGAGTTTATTGGAGTATTTTCTGTAATATGAAATATTAGTATAGTAGCATAGATTGATGTATGTAGTAGAGCTGCACTCACCACTCACGAACTCGAGTGGCTCGAGCCGTGGGTCAAACTCGCCGAGCTCGAGCTGAAATGTTCAAATCGTGAGCTCGTCTATGTTGGGAACACAAACGTAACACAGAGCACCTAACACACATTATTAACATACATAAGTGCTTATCGCTGTCCTAGCTTCTTTACAATCTCCAATGTATACACTCAAACGGTGTTGAGTGTTATACTGACCTTTGTACCTCGTCAGCACTTTTAAAATTAAATAAACATGGCAATATAAATATATCTCCGCAAATAAATATTTATTTCTTAATAGCTGGACTGGAAAATAAGTATTTCTTTGGAAAATTGGAACGTCCGTGAGCTCATGAGCTCACGATTAAAACGGGTGGTGAGCTCATGAGTTGATCCCCCTCCGTGAGTGCAGCTCTAGTATGTAGAGCATGAGCTTAATTGAATTGGAGTAGTGATTAAGACCAGAAGATGTCATCGTGTCGGCAGCGTATTGGTCATTGTAGCAAGACATTTTGCTTGTGTATAATAGTGCTTTGATAGATGTTTGAAACAAAAAAGAATTGAATTTTTGGCTTTGATTTTTGCCATGTAAATTGTGATATGTGACGGCATTCCGTCTATAAATATGCGTAGAAGCTCTATTTGAAATCGTACTGCATGTTTTCTCCAGTTTGCCACACCTAGCATCTTCAACCATGCTATGAGGGTTCTTATTTGATACCCAACGTGCTTCTCAGCACAGGACCTCTTAAGCAACATAACTTTGTATAGGCTAGGTGGTCACATAAAAGGTTAGATGAGACAGGCGAAGTCATAAAATAAGCATATTAAGCTATTTTAGGCAGTTAATGATGTGTTTTATACTTTGACATTAAATTCATAAGGGAACAATATAATGTCTCCTTTTTAGATTCAGATTGCTGCACTGTTTTCTAAATCAAAACAGTGTCAATTTTCACCCCTGACTCACCACCTCCTAAAAGTATATAATCCATTAACCATGCCTGAATAAAACATTGAGTTTTAGTTGATGAGACTCAATGTTAGCAATAAAATCCTTCAATATTTATGTAGATTCTCTACATTTATATGGTGGTGTCTCTACCCTTTCCTCCCAGATAATTGAAAGATCCAATATACGAATGGATAACATTGAGTTGTATACATTCTTCATTGGCTGTGTGTCTAAGTGCTAGACCTGTTGCATTCTCCCATAACGTTAATGTGTAGATAGAATGTGGTAGTTATGCGGCATTATATTGTTTAATAAGTGATTATGAGATAGTACCACGGCAGTCGCTAAGATATGGTTAAATCATCAGGTAAACTACTGCCACAGGCCATCGTAGTTTTGGCCACAGTGACATGTCATAAACTGGTCCAGTTCTTTTACTGAGGGTCGACCATCATGAACAAGTGTGGGTAATGGTAACAAAAGATATTTTTTGTGTGCAATTTGTAGTTTGCTGTCTACTTGGAGATAGTATGGATACTTCGTATATCTAACTAATGCCCTTCGACCTATCCGTGCATTGACAATGAGCCCTTAAGCCCTCATTTTCCTTATCTTTACACGATATAGGATATCCAGAAGACGTGGAAACCAAGAAAATTAATATATTGTAATTTGTTATTATTTATTACTATACAAACGCATAAAAGTATCATGAACTATGTACTATATCGGACTTTGATTGGACAATAGAGGGTGATAAATTAACGGAATATCTGGCCCTCCTGAACATTCAATACATTAAATCAATAAAAATGGAAAGTTTTTGTTGAAGGATTAGAGATCACCAAAATACTAGTATGCTCATCAGAGTTCGAATTATGCTCTACATCAATATGGCCAGAAACTATATAATTGATTCACCCTGCGGGACGTACACCCATCAAGTTGTTTTAAGCGAATTCCAGATCACCAGTCATCAAATGTTAGGTTTACCTCTTACATGCATAGTATCTATTAGGGTAATATGTATTCAATAAACATTTGTCATCTTTGACATAATTTCACTAAACAAATGCAAAAAGGTTGTTTTAGGTTTTGAGTCATAACTCAAATGAATACTTTTGGCAATATATACTGCCAATACAATTCTTGGGTAATTATATTAAAGCATGCCTCTTGTACCCTTCGCATGCACCAAGGGTATAATTTGGACAAATACACATATAACGTAACAAACTATATTTTGTTTGTAAGCAAGTAGATGTTTGATTTTCTTTTCACGATTAAAAAGATGTATACAACATTATATGTTCAGTGCAAGGTAGAGTTGTTATATCACTGTGCTTTACTGTTATTACATATGCCCTGCATCTTTAGCTAATAGCAGTTTACTCCTGCATCCTCCCTGTGAACACAGTTGCTCTTGCCCCATCCGTCATGGTTGCAGGCACTTATTCCAATTTCTGCTCCAGTGCAATGGACATTGTCCAGCCAGATTGTGCCGTTTCCCTGACCAAAGTGCGATTTGGCCACAGCAGTGCCACCTAGGGACAAAACGAAAACAAATGACTTATTCAACCTTTTCATTAAGCGATTATGGTTTACTAATACATTATTTCGTGCGGTATTGACTTTGGTTTCAAAGCAAAGGATAAGCCTTATTATATTCATGAGGCAACTTCAAATTCTTTTTCATTACTTTTCCAGCGTTTGCCAAGAATGTGAGGTTTTTACAATGTAGATTGGTGACATATTTTCACAAATACACTTTTACACAGACGCTTCTGGCGTGCTCTTATGAAGACAAACCTATTTCATACTGAACACAGTAATATATAAGAAAACTTATTAAAAAATATAAGTATACTATTTAAAACTGACGAAGTAATGTGAGTAATACTTTAGAGATTTGATACGTGCATATAGCAATGAAATTGAGGTAAATCGTCCAAAGTTTAAGTAAGGATATAATGTCACATCTAGGGTTAACAAGTAAATAGTTAATAATATGAGCTGCTAGACCATTCATACCCGATTAACATGATATTATATATATTAGATTGCAAAATGCAAGTACACTTCATTACGTATCTCATCAAAACAGTAGGTATACTGTTTATTGTCTTATAATGATTATAATAATAATAATAATAGTAACACTACTACTACTACTACTACTACTACTACTACTACTACTACTACTACTACTAATACTAATAATAATGATAATAATAATAAAAATAATAATACAAACAATAATAATAAAAATAATAATAATGATAATAATGATAATGATAATAATTATTTTGATAATATATCAATACTGATTACAATAATGCCCTGCCCAGAAGAAGACAATGTTAAAATGTAATTGCAAAAGGTATGTGCTTAAGTACCTCTATATCCGAGTTGCCTACAGATGACCGTGGCATCAATATCCTCCCAGCCATCATCACAAACTGTGCCCCACGCCCCCTGGTGGTAGACCTCAACACGACCAGAGCTGGGACTACTGCCATTCACAAGACGTGCTACGCCTAAAGGAAAATAATTCGGCAAATGTGCAAGGATTTTTATGCATTGAAGAGTCCCCAATTATAATGTATGTATTGTGCCATAAAATACTAAAATACAGTCCTTTGTCATTGTTGAAGAACATTGACAAAGCAGTTATTTGATAAATGAGCAATACCGATGTGAAGTCTACACAGTATCCATACTTAACCTTGAATAAAAATGTTTTGACAAATAGCATGAAGTTAAGTTGCTAATTGGCAAATACCAAGAATACATTTTCAAAACATACTGCTTTACTTTACTGCTCATCATTATTTGCGCCTGTCATTTTTAGCAATACTCTTTCGATTACATCTAAAATAAAACTCTGGGATAATATAGAAATAACACAAATTAATAACAAACAGTATCCAATGTTGTATAAATCATATAGGTCAACCATTTGCATACAAAATGTCTAGCAACATATTTTCTTAAATTATGATGTCCATGCATTAATTTGTGAAAAGCTTTACCACTCAATTGGTCAGCCCTGTAGTAAAAGTTCTACTATTGATGTGAGATATTGAAAAATATGACATGTCCAATATTTATATTATCAACACATGTAAAGCCAAACATTGACATGTTTTCTCATATGAATATGAAATCTGGGGCTTTTCATTCCACAAGCTGTCACAGGATATCAAGATATTAGGGTACCCTGGCTGGTCGAATTTGTTAAGTTCCCTGGGAGTAGTGGATCTGATTCTACGAATCCATTGTTGTTCCAGATCCAAGTGGCTAGAAAGAGAGGCTTTGTATCGAGGGACTCTTGTTGGTTGATTGTCTTTTGCTGGTCTCCCACATACAAATTTAATGTGCGAACACATGCGATCTCAAGTGTACACTTGAAGGCACGAATTGGCTATAAAATTGCTGTTTTTCTTCATTCGTGAGATGTTTACGTTTAACTACGAAAGTATACATACCACGACCGCATATACGCATGATGTATGACAACAACATCAGATGTGCGAC
Organism: Maea johnstoni; assembly: GCA_963942565.1. Lineage (NCBI taxonomy): Eukaryota > Metazoa > Annelida > Polychaeta > Spionida > Magelonidae > Maea > Maea johnstoni. Next base: position 15,212 of record CAWWDR010000892.1, on the reverse strand, counting down.
ATTGTACGTTTTCTGTCATAATAATTCGTAAGTAGCCGAACATAACAATGGCAAGATTCGTAAGTACAATACAACTTGTGGTGAAATCACTGTCTTTTTTGTGGCTTTGTAGGATAGATTTTGGCCAATAATCCATTTTTCATTCTGAAGTGGGTCATGTATATAATGGCACTTTGTCTTACATGTAATGAGTGCACGCAAATATACGTTAATGTACGATAATATATGAAGATGTACAACATTTTACAACACAATGTTCAACAATTTATGACAATGAACGACAAAAAGGACATCCTAACGACAGTATTTTTGTTGCATCCAAAAGTTTTATATGTAAAACCTTTTTTTTAAATTTGCAGCATTACGGACGAAAACCAAAGACTCACTGTGAACAACCGCGAGAACCCACAACAACCCATGAAAAACTGCGATTTTTGAATTAGCAGTTTGTCACACCTTAAAAGTCGTATGCGGGACACCAACATTACCAACCTCATAAGCAGTAAGGATTTGCAGCACTCACCCTAGGAAAACTTCAATATCTTCATCGAAGCCCAGTTTTTTTTCTTCATGTTTTTAAATATGATGTGTTTACCTGTGTAACAGATGACGCCAGCCTCCTCCTCATGGCTGCAGTCTACGTTCTCCTGTCCAGTGCTCCAGCCCAGGGGCAGAGAACACTCGTCCAAGCGGACCTCAGACCCGCTGCAGTTGACAGAACTCAGCCAGATGGCTCCTGACGATTGACCAAACTGGGAAGTTGGAACTGCAGTACCACCTTGCAGACCTGAAAAATAACATCACATTTACCTGTGCACACACAAATTTGTCTCACTGGCTTTTACCAATGCACGAGTCTGCCAAGATAGCCAGGCGGTTTCAGGAATTGTCATTGACTGGCTGCTGTCTCTCAACATAGTCCAAGGTCAATTCTTCCCGTGGAAATGTAAGTTAGTCACCTGTGATTAAGTTAAAGGATTGTATTCCTTGGGTACCCTTGCTTGGGATCCGAGAGAAAAAATCATGAGCCGTCATTACAAAAATATACATTTTGTGCATTTCTATGTACAGAATGCATACATTTTATGCATGGAAGTATACTTCTGCCAGGTTTCACGCTTTAAACAAAAAGTGCACGATTTTTGCCTTAACCGCCCAACTAATAGCAAGAAGCACATAAGTCCAAATTCAAAACCTGAATAGTAAATTGATAGAAAATTGGTTGCATTAGTTGGTCAAAAACTGACACTTGTTGATGATCCTATACCAGCTGACTCTCCTAATATAGATCATTGCCTACTTTTGACAAGAGCAATTCTTTCCGTGTGAATCCAAATCTATGTTATACGTCAGACGTCCTCTACCTTGGACTGACTTTGCTGGTAAACATTGATGTATTACTGTATGATCATACATGTAAAGTCAATGTAAGGTTATATACTGAACAATCATTTTCTTCTGGATAATAATATGGCATGCCTTTTGCACATCTATTCAAGATGTGCGTGGGAGATACAACATGGGAGAAAGTGAGACAAAATTTGAGAAATTTAGTGGCAACATCACTTTCCGACATCTTGTATCTCCCCCACATATCTTGAATAAATGTGCAAAAGGCATGTCATATAATAACACCGTTTGTGGGAGTATATGAATTGCCAAGTGTATATAAACATTCTATTTAAAAAAACATTGATGGATCTTTGGTATGGTGTGTAAGAATTTTAATAATGATACATTGATTAAACATAGAAAAACAGAGGCACTTCACAAGCTAATATACGTATGTTAGCTTCAGAAGTTTGTTCCTTAATACCCTCACCAATACAACAGCACTATGCTATGGCAATTCATATACATGTCATTCCTCTCTGAGTCATAACAAAAAAGAAATTCTTCAATTGTAGTCCGAATGTTTGTATATATGGTATTATTGTTATGTCAATCTTGAGCAGTGAGGTTGATCATTCCATGTGATGCCATTGGACTCTGGGCAGACTGGGACCACTATGGAAATAAGTTTCTAACGTTTAGTGTATATATCCTGTGTCTGGGTAGAATTCTATTGCATAGCAGTTAATGACTCACCTCATAGCTCTATGTTCATTATGTAACTTAATATGTGTAATTACCTAGCTGTGCACACACTACTCTGGCATCATTGTTGTCCCAACCATCATCACAAATTGTACCCCAAGCACCATCATGGATGATCTCAACTCGACCATTAGTACTGTTAGTCCCAGAAGCTAGACGCACTGTCCCCGGGGGTTCTGAAATGGAATTTGATATACTTCAATGGAAAAAAATATTTTGACTTGTAAAATGGGCTATGCGATTAATTTTCTTATTCATTCTATTCCTAAAATGTACCAAGCCTGCTAATAATGATCCCTTTATTACCTTAATTGACCACACCTGATATCTTATTTATAAAGGAGAAAGTTGACTCTATATCCGGTAAGTTCTCCAAATTTGCTGGCCACACATTAATGTCATTTCATTTGAAAAATAAATTGTTACTCAAAGATTGTGATAGGTGTTATTCTTTTAGATTGAATTGTTACTTTGAGGAGTTTTCTGAAGTTGTTTATTATTGGCAGAAATGCACACAGACGGAAAGCAACGTGTGTGTGATGTCATATGTTTACACAAAACGAAAAAACTGTGTTTGTACAGTTTGGCAACTGCATGAGTGTGCATATTTTTTCCCATTTTTAATGTATATCAAGTACTTAAATGTAGCAACTTTGTATCTTTAAATTGTAATGTGGTTAATGGTTTATTGAGTTGAGTTTGTGGATTTTGCCAACATGTTGTAATGCGGCTGAGTACCAAACATCTCCCAAAACCTATTTAACATGACAAATGTTGTACTTGTCTCTTACCTGTGGAGCACACTACTCCTGCATCTTCGCTGTGTTGACATTTAGTGTTACCCCATGGCCTATGTCTACATTGCATCAAACGAGACTCACGTCCACGGCATGACACTTCATCCAACCACACTGTTCCTTGACCAGGACCAAATGCTGCTTCCCCTATAGCCACTCCTAGTTATTCATATGCAGTAAAAAGATTGAAGGTAAATTGTGTGATATTAGTAGCACCATCATCAAAAAGTTTCAGAGTATTTTCCGGCTTGCCAATGTTTAATTTGCTCTATATGGCTCCTTGAATTATTTCAGATAATATCTAAGTCAACAAGTAGACAAAGAACTTTAAAAGGGCCTTGTTCTTTTGCAGCACCAATAACAACTTAACTGAGAATGTTTTAAGATACCTGAACAGTGGACATGGCTTACCTCACATCATAATTCACCACCATGCACTACCTACTTCTAGTATATGTATCTTACCTGTACTGCTAATACCAAGCTGTTTGCAAACCACACTTGCATCATTGTTGTCCCAGGAATCATCACAAATAGTGCCCCATTGGAAATTGTAGAATATTTCCACACGCCCACTCGATGCGTTTTGACCTCCAACCAAACGTAATGATCCAAATGGTTCTGGTAGAAACAGAAATAAGGATAAAGGTAGTGTATGGTAGCTAGTAGATTCTACTCTATATAATCTAGTTTTATCCTGTGTAAGTAAATACATTATGATGCTTTTTATTTGAAAGTTTTCTTCAGAATCCACCTCCAAATTATGTTACTTACACTGAATCTTAATCATATTCTTGTAAGAAGGTGAAAGGTTTTATTACTTATGAATGGGTATGAAAAAGAGAAATATTCAATCAGCTTTTACTCTCGAATACTTATGTGTTAGAAGCATTAGAAAGATCCCTAATGACCAAACAAAATGGTTACCTGAGCGACATGTTATATAGGGCCGACTGTTACACGTGCCACTCTGGACTGTTTGCTGACATGTAGTGATGTTAGTCTCATTTCCGGTGCATGATATCTCAGTAGGGGGACCAGCATTAGTTTCTAAAGGATAACAGCAAAGTACAGTACTGATTTTCAATAATTACTTACAACAAATAGCAATGTATAAAAAATAATGTAGACTATATACTGATTTATATATATATATATATATATATATATATATATATATATATATATATATATATATATATATATATATATATATATATATACACGTATAAATGGCAAGTAATGCATGCATTGCAAGTCTTTGCAGCACACACCCTCTTTTTTGAACTGATGATCTTGCCTGTGCTAAAGTCCTCCCGTCCATGTATCATTTGTGTTTATGTGCTGATATTTGCAACCATATTAAGCTGGGCATTTTACAGATTGCCTGGATTTAAGCACAACCATATTAAACCAATGTGCTAAAGGCTTTTTAGTCCTACTACAAAGATTACAAACTGATGAGTTGATGATAAAATTGCCATTGATGAGCATGTTATTAGATTGAAAGCACCAGGACAAATATTCAGCCCAGCTGTTGTTCTAAAACCTGTCTTGATAGAATTCTTGATCAGTTGTTTTCAAGATGTTGGGGCATAAGCATAGGTAAAAGGATTGTGTTAATGTAAATACAGTGAATTATTCCTAGAAATGAAACAAGCAAATTTCTTGACAAAAATCAACAAAAAACAAATATGGCACAGCATTTATTCAAAACACCTTTCTCTAACATCCGAGTTATTCAAAAATATAGAGTGTAAAAGAAATTACCACAAGCGTATACACTTTCTAACCGGAAATGCATACCCAATTTCAAAAAGCCTGCTCAACAATCAAGTATTGTATAGCTAAAACTGGCATGCATTCATACACACGCACACATTTAAGAAGGCCATCCTTTTATTTAGGAAGGTCTATATTTGTCGCGTAGATAGGAAGGTTTACAATTACAGGTAATTAGAAGATAACCATTTAGGGTGGGAAACCTTTGTCTAGGATGGCCAGGTAGTGAGCTGCTACCTGGATGGTAATCGGTCATCAAGCCTGCAGCCCTGGGTGAACTATAAAACCTAAAATTCCAAACAGGGAAACCATAATAAACCTTTATTTTCTCTATGATAACTCACATTCAATATATTGGGGGCTACTGAGCCAACAGCAAACAATTAAAACGCTAAAATTTGAAACCCCCTTTTCGGCACTAAAACCGTATATATTTCGTACTCTTAAATATTCCAGAGGTAGGGTATATATATATTAATACATATACGTATATATATATTTATAAATATATATATATATATATATATATATATATATATATATATATATATATATATATATATATATATATATATATATATATATACATATATATATATATATATATATATATATATATATATATATATATATATATATATATATATATATATATATATATATATATATATATATATATACATATGCATATATATATATATATATATATATATATGTGTGTGTGTGTGTAAATGAAATGTCTTTAGACATTTCTGCAACTGATAGTTCTTTTATTAGAGGTAATGATAACACAAACCATTAACTAGTCTGGTGACTCCTCCTTTAAATCCCAGTTGCCTACATGCTACTTCAGCTTCCTGTTCGGTCCATTCATATCCACAAATGGGACGCCAGTTGTAGTCCACATAGATCTCCACCTTGCCACTAGTTTGATTGTGACCTTCCACCAGTTTGATTGTCCCTTCCCTGACTAGAATATGAATACAAGTGTAAAAAATATAGGTTGCATGTTTCATACATTATTGTGTATACACGTCTCCATATATCATTCTAAGAAGTGAGCAGACTGTTTTTGCAAATGTTGGGGTAGGTCAGGCCTATTTAACTCTTTGTTTCATACCCTGAGATCCTCTTTTCTACTGTAATGCTTATTACCTGGACCGTGTAGACATTTTAGGTATTTGAAAGCAATATCTCTCTACTTTTTAAGAACTTTGTGATAACATCCCTTCAGACCATTTTTTTGACTTTTCGACAAGTGATTCATATTTTGCACTGTTTGTAAATCTCCTTTTTAGAAAATCACAATTATTTTTTTTAATCTATTTTATATTGAGTTTGTTCAGTTTTCTTTTGAAAATTTTCATAAATTTATTGATATCCTTTATTCATTCATTTAGGAAAAGTCTATTCAAGTTGATTGTGTTGCTAACTTGAGTAGATGATTATTTTTGTATCTTGTATCTTTATATTTATTTACAATGAATATTTATATACAGCATGTCCACAATGCTTGGTGAGCAGGACAACAAACAAATGTTTTAAAAGTTAAAAACTTGTTTTGATAATTAGATGCCTACTTTACAATTATGAATTGCACATGGAAGGGGAAATTGATTTTCCTTTTATGTGTCAAAGTACTGAAATTCAAATCATGGTTTGTTTGTAGCCAAGGTTAAAAGAAAAGTTTCACTTTCCCCATATATATGTTAGATTTAACCATCCATGTCTTACAACAAGAAATCTGGGCACTTACTGTAGTAACATATCACTCCTACATCCTCGCTATGTGAACAGTCTTCACGTCCCCAGCCTCTATGTTTACACTGGTCAATTCTGTCCTCAGTTCCACGACACCCAAGATCATCAAGCCATGTAGGCTCTTGGCCAGATCTAACAGAAGTGTCTGGTGTACCACCTTGCATTCCAAGCTGTCTGCAAGCCACCTTTGTGAAATATTAATGAGAGTTCACGCAAAGATCCTAGATATTTTAGAGGAAGTCAATGATCGGTCATAGTGTTATTTTGTATTACCTTGTGACGTATATACATTGACAAAAACTCTATAGCACAAATCAGTATACGGGGACAGTTAAAGGTAGTTTAAATGGTGTAGGATAAAGTGTACAACACTGTAATGATATACAGCATTTTACCTGTGCCTCTTCTTTTCCAAAGCTGTCATCACAAATAGTTCCCCATTTCCTCTCATGGAATATCTCAAGGCGTCCTCTAGTAGAATTACTTCCATCAGCTAATCGAAGGGTACCATCTTGAGGATGATCTTCAAAGTAAGATATGCAATTTACAGGATAAGGTATAACAGTGTGTATCCTTATTATGGGTAAATTACTTTTTTTATAACTTTATTACACCATAGCATATGAGTAAAGACATTTTACAGCATGTAGTATATGTAGATAAATAATTTTATAGCATGTTTCATACATTCATCAGATCATTGTAAATCGACGACTATTTACCCATGTTCTTTTCTACAGTGTCATACATCATGGCAATGAAGATTTCAATTTTCATGTAGTTTTTGAGTGTTCTTTTAATAACATTCAGGGTTGGTGTGAGGTCTTTCCATTTCCCTTTGTATATTTCATGTTTTACTACAATTATGATATAATTTGTTTTCTTCATTGCCAAGTATAATTGATACTGTATCATAGTGAAGTCTCCTTCTCACCTTTTCTCTTATCCATCTTTTTACATTGTCCCATAGGTTTTTAAGTGTTTCACATTCTACAAATGAATGTTGCATTGTTTCCACCACATTACATTTGTCACATTGTTCAAAGTCTATTAGATCGAACTGAAACAGTTTCTTATTTGTTATCAGAGATCTGTGGTTTACTTGGTACTGGAAATACTTTACTCTGGCATTGAGTCGACACTTATAAGGGAGGGTGTAAGAATACGGCCAATCTATTTCACCAGTATTATTAAATTCCTCTCTCCACCTTTGTTGACTTATTGGTGGTATTTCCTTTGCACTTATCTGCCATATCTTTCTTCAAGATGTACCTCCCTTTTTATCTTTAGTGAGCCATTCAATGTTAATGGGTTTTGTCAAATTATAATCTCTTCTAAAATTTTGCATATATCTGTCCCATTCATTCGGAATTGACCTTCTAATGGCTTGGTAATGAATAAAAAACATTCTTGTTCTGGTTTTAATTTCCAGTTCATGTTGTGTTAAGGGGATCCCTTCATTGTTGTACAGATCTCTGAAATAAATGATGTTTTGTTTCAGTAGTTTGTTGTTGGTTGGAAGGTTAAGATTAGGGTTACCCCATATCAGCTTAAGTACCAGTCCCAGTATGCTACTGAGACATCTCTCCAGAATGGATCGGATATAGCATTCTTGACATGGACGTGGTAATTGGTATCTGTCACTAATAAATAGTGAATTTTATAGTATTTTATAAATTCTACCCATTCTGTTGTATAATTTAATATTTTCCTCATCCGTGTCAACTTCAAGCTCCTGTCAAACTCCTGTATACTCAGCATTTTGAGTCCACTATCTTTGATCTCTTTGTTGATTGTTCTTTTGCTTACCTCGTGCCTGTTGTTTTTCCAAATAAATTTGTAACATATGTCTTCTATTGTTTTTATAGTTTCTGTATTCGGAGATGGCAACGAGAGTAATATATGAGTTATCTTAGATAGTACCAGGCTTTTTAGCACAGCGACTCTGCCGATTGGGGTAATGTTTCAAAAGCCCCATGCTCTAACAGTATTTCTCATACTGTCAATTTTATCATTGATATTGTTTTGTGTTTTCTCAGTCATCTTTAATACATCATAATCGATACCAAGGGCTGTGAAATTGCTAACCCAGTCCAGATCATTTTCTATGCCAAATCTACGATCTGTCTCTCTCATTTGACCAATTCAAATTACTTTTGTTTTGGAGACATTTATTTTGAGAGCTGACTTGCTATAAAACCAGTTCAGTATTTCCAGACTCATGTTTAGGTTTGCAGATGATGCCTTCATGAAAATCGACGTATCGTCGGCATATTGGCTCAATCTTGGATCTTTTTCCAGTACTTTAATACCTCCGAAATTAGGTTCGTTTCTAAAAGCCAGGGCTAGTAATTCTGAGCAAGGTATAAAAATATAAGGCGATATTGGGTTGCCTTGTTGGCATCCCCTCTTTGATTTGAAAGGATCCGACAGGTGACCATTTAATATTACTCTAGATTGTGAGTCGTTCTGAAACATAGATATCCATTTTATGAAATTTTGGGCCCAGGTTAAATTTGGGTAAAATTTCATGAATATACTTCCAAGACAAGCTATCAAAAGCTTTTTCTAAGTCCTTTTCTTCATAGAGTTTTTGGCAGAAGTGTTCCAGTTCTTTTAGTTTCTTATCCCGATCTTTGATAGCGGTGTTATCGTCTGTTTTAATTTCGTTTATGTTCTTGTTGACTCTATTTTCTAAATTTAGGAAATATTTACTGGGTTTCTCCCCATGGTTAAGCCAATCTGCTCTTGATCTAATAAAGGCTCCCTCTAACTCATTTCTCCTCAGATTAATTAGTGAAGAATTTAGTTCGACTAGTCGTATGTAGTCAGCCGTGTTCCCTATGTCCTGTGTTTATTTTAGTGTATAATATTGCTATTTGGTTTGTTAGTCTCTTTTTTCTGGATTGGCTTCTTTCCTTTTTTTTCCCTGAATATGTGATAATTGTTCCTCTCAGAGTTGTGAGAAGTGTCTCCCAGAATAATAAGATATCTATCATCAATTTTAAGCCGAGGGATAGAGGCCTTATGTAGTCTTGATTATACGGGGTTGCGGCATATACAAGTTTTTAATTAGTTTGATGAAATTCTCATCCATTAGGAGACTATTATTTAGTTTCCAAATGCCAGGGCCCCGTATGTGATTGGATAGTTTTATTGTGATGCTAACGGCCGCATGATCTGATCTATATTTATGTCCTATTTGGTTATTTGAGGTTATCGATACGAGTTCTTCAGTGATGAGGAAGTAATCTAGGCGGGCCTGTTTGTTTGAAATTCCCTGGATCCAGGTATATTGTCGTTTTGGGGAATTTTTTTTTTTCATGAGTCTGTTAGGTTATAGGTTAGGCATAATTCCGTTATTGCTTTGTTGGACCTCGGATAGTTGTGATTGATGTAATTTTTATTGTCCTGAGCGAACTCTCTGGTTGAGTTCCAGTCTCCACCTAAGATCATATTAGGGTTTCCGAATTGGCTTAATATGTGGTCTAAGTTAGTATAGAAATTTGGGTTGTCTTGGTTTGGTCCATATATTGAGCCTAGGATAATTGAAATATTGTTGGACAAGTTGATTTCCACTAGAGTGTAGTTCCCCCTAGGATCTCTCTTAATTTCACCTATCACAAATTCAAAACTATTGTTAAAAAGTATGGCAGTACCCCTTGCTTGGGTTGTGTAGGTTGAGCAGGCCATTTTGTACCCCCATTCCTCCTTAACTTTTAAGAGTAGTTCATTATCCCAATGTACATCTTGTAGAAGGAGTACATCCTTTTTCTCTTCTTTGAGCTTAGCGAACACTTCCGCTCTTTTTTCCCTAGTGGCTATTCCTCTGCAATTTAGTGTGGTAATTTCTGGGTAAATCACTTGGCAATTTGGTGAGGCCTCAACTGGTTGAAAGTAGCAATACAGTTTTGTCATTGCAGTGCAATTAAAGGATAACTACAAATATCCAGTGTCTTTATACAATATACATTACCTGATCTGAATGACTGCACTAAGTTGACCCTTGCAAGACAGTCTAAACAGAAAACACATTTTAAAGCAAATCTAAACGTACAGGTATATGTATATATATATATATATATATATATATATATATATATATATATATATATATATATATATATATATATATATATATATATATATATATATATATAATAAGAAAATGAGCATACCATGATAGCAGGTGACATTGGCAATGGTGCCGCAACATCTTCCAAAGGTTATCATATCATGACCTCCTTCACATTCTCCGAGATTCTGCTCAGAACCATCACATTCTACATTGCCTAGGTGTACGCTGCCTGCGGTATGATTGGTTGGTGCTGAAATTGTGCCTCCTGCCATTCCAAGCTGTCTACAGATGACTGCTGCATCATTCGCAGTCCATGTGGAACGATCACATATAGCCATCCATTTCTTTTGGAGGACGACCTCTACCACTCCTGAAGTCCCGTTGTGACCTCTTACGAGACGCACATCTCCGTCAGGTTCTACAAATGTAAATGATGTTGATGATAATTATGATTTTTATAAATCTTACATATTTTATGGAAATAGATCTTTGTGTCATCCTTAAGCATGTTCTTGACCCTGCATTAACGTTTGAGTGATTCATTACTTCCGCCAAATTACAAATTACTTTCTAAATGCCTAAAGGGGAAAATCAATTCCTAAAATTTGGCCATTTTTGAAAGAAAGCTCTGAGAGATGGCTGTTCATTATCATTCTGAATCTAGTAATTCTGAAACATTGATATCCACATTATAAATTTTGGGCCAATGGTAAATTTTGATACGATTTTGTGAATACAATTCCAAGATGAACTATCAAAGGCCTTGTCAAAATGTACTAATAAAATAAGGCAACCTTCATGTTGCTGTTCACTCTCAAAGATAATACTGTAGAATAGGAAATTATAGCTAGTGTTCAATTATAGCGATTTTTAGCGAGGGACACACATTAGCTATGATTAAACGTCGCCATATGAATGCTATAAAAATCATATTGCCACCCATGATCAAACTTGGAATTGACAGTGTCACCCAAGTCTTTTCAAAAGATGGCGCCACCAGTCTCCACTCTCCTTCATTCCAGTACATCGTAAAATGCATTAGAGGTATTATTTTACAAATGTTCCACTTTAAATTCCAAACTAATAGAACAGATTGAGATCTCATACATGTATAAATCATAACTAAGTCATAAATATGCAGCTTCCTGCGCTCTACATTACACTCATTCCAAGCCATGTTTTTGAGCATTGAAATCCCTTTGTGTAAACCTGAGTACATGATTAGGATCCCCCCATAACGGCATTGAAATGACCCTATCCTTCTCTCTAGTGTTGTTAGCATTCACAGGTGAATGAGACAGAACGGTGGATTAGTTTTTGTCACCCCTAGTCAGACCCTAATCTGTGTTATTGCCTTTACGGTTGGTCCTAATCACCTTCTCAGTAGGTCTACACAAAAGGATTGATCCGAACTGTCAATTGCAAATTCGAGCGTGGCATCATTTGTTGTTCTCTCGGATGGACCATTCACTATATTAAGTACCGCTAAAATCCTTACATGTGCAATTCGCTAAATATGCACATCACTGTAATTTCTTATTCTACAGTATCTAGGATGAGAACGTACAGTCTGCAATAGACTGTCCTTCACTAAATTCTTTCTGCTCTGAGTCGATGATATAAGTAGAGGTCAGAGGGAGAGCTAGTCATACCAAAGATTTTAGTTTATAATTGGTGTTGAGGAGCAAATTGTGCAATTTTGAGAAACAGCAAGGGCTCATTGTGTTGCAATGAGGTGTCTAGACCTTGCGAGTAAGCCAAGATATTCTAGAAAACAAACTTGTGAAATGTTTGGGATCCATTGAAAGAACAAAATGGTAATGAGATATCTTCTCCATGGAATGAGAGGCAGGACGGATAAAATACATCCTGATGTCCTAAACTTGTTAGACAGTCATATGGCCTAAGACCCTAATATCCCAGGGGAATAGAACAACTTCCACCATGTCTCCTTCATAAAATGACTTATTTTCGCAACAGATAATGCTTATTTGTAGACTGAAACATTTGAAAGACTTTTATTCTAAAATCTAGTTAAAGGGAAAAATATTTTATATAATGGAGCTAAATATTTTCCTGCAAATTGTATTGAGAAAACCCTTTATAACCATTTGATAATTTCAAAGGAATATCAATCAAAGCGTGAATTTTGATATACTAATTCGAAATATAAAGCCCTACTAGTGAAACTTCAAAA
>CAWWDR010000891.1:30000-33624 GCA_963942565.1 Maea johnstoni | reverse complement strand
CCCATATGCCAGTGTTGCAGTCATTTGTCAGCTTTTTGCATCATTTTGTATTTGGCAAAACTAGCCTCCAGCAGTGAAAGGGTTAAGCAGTAATTAGCCGAAAAGGTGATGAAATCATGAAAACAACTACAGTGAAACCTCGTAGATGTGAACATCTTGGGACCTGGGTAAATGGGTTAACCCTTATGCTGATGTGGGCTAATTTGCCCAATACAAGATGATGCAAACAACCTAAAAATGACTGAAACCCTGGCAAATGGGTACTCATCTGAGAGTGCCCAGCGAGAGCTATCTAATGAATACAAACATAACAGGGCTTAGATGGTTTTCAGAAATGTTGCGTCCTTGTCTTTGGAAGAACGTAGCCTCAGCATTGGAATGGTTAACCTAGTAGCTTGAAAAGATCACCTGTCAGTTTTGAAGGTTTTCTTTCATCTGTTTCACAGGAGAATAGTTAGCTGTGCACATGTTTTTCTTTGGTAATGGAGCACTTGTTAACTCTTTCATGCCCAATATTTGTTTACTTGTGAAGAGTTATCTGGATCTTTGATACTTTTCAAAATCACAAATTATTTGATGGAGAGTTGTATATTGAACTTGGTTCTATATATTTTCTCCAAATATTTTCCATAGGGTATCTTCAATAGTCAATTTTCTGGATCTCTGATACTTAAGAAAATAACTTCAGAAATAAAAGCATAGAAATCACAAAATTTTTGATGGACATGTATTATATGAATTGAGTTCAGTTCTACATATTTTCTTCAAATATTTTCCATAGGATATCATCTTCATTGGTTAAGATACTGACAAAATCGACAGGCCTTTCTTGGGCAATACTGGCATTAATAGGTTAACCCATTAATTAATGCTTAAGAGTTCTAACAGTAATTGTCTGAGATACTTTTTTTTTTAAACTTTGGAATTAGGAGTGATTTTGCAAATTTTTTGAGGGGAAGTTGTTGGTCATTTTCTGATCAACATTCCTCATCAAATATTTTTCTAACTTTGCTTTTGCCAACAGGATTTCATCAGAATTGTCAGGCAGTTTTTGGCAACTGTGAGCATTAATGGGTAAGGAATATGGGCCCATGAGAATGCCATATACCAAGACAGGGGATCATAAATTAGGCCTAAAAAAAGAAATTGTTTGTTTACTGTAACGGTCTGTAAAAAAATAGGGTAGGTAGGTCGGTAAAAAATTATTTTTTTTCATTATTTTTTCTGGTCAAAAATGTGTGCTTGGGAGTTGGGAGGGCAGAAAAAACTTTAGGTAGGGACTTTTTTGAATAAAAAACTTGTTAGGGTAGGGTTACAGGAAACAAACAACTTTTTTTAGGGCTTCAGAATTAGGGATGATTTTGCAAAATATTAGAAGGAGAATTGTTGGTCATGCTGAGATTAACATTTCTCCATCAAATAGTTTCCTAACTTGGCTTTTGATAACAAGATCTATAGATATTATACAATATTACATTAATAAGTAAATATATGTTTATGGTTGTAATCTGAGTATATTGTGGTCGTCCCTGAAAAATAGGACAACCCAAAATTTTACAATTGCCAATTTTGGTTTAATACCCAGTTTTTAAATCCTGGCTAAGACCATGTTTTGGCCGGTGTGAGCATTAACCCTTATGCTGCTGGTGGCTAATTTGACCAATACAAAATGATGCACAAACCCTGAAAAATGACCGAAACCCTGGCACATGGGTACTCATATGAGAGTCAGCGAGAGCTACCCAATGAATACCAACATGACAGTGTTTTCATGATTTTCAAAAATCTTTGCGTCCTTGTGCTTTGGACGAAAAATAGCCTCAGCATTGAAAGGGTTAATGGGTTAAGAATAAGGGCCCTTGAGAATGCCGTATACCAAGACAGGGGATGATAAATTATACCATCACAGACATAGCAGGATAAACATTAGTTTTGGGAGAGTGCGGCAGAGTTTTTTCTGTGGCCTCTTAAATGGGAGCGAGATTACGGTAAGGAGGAAGTTGCTCAAGCAAAAAATAGCCGTCTTTCATTTTGTGTGGGTGACTTGAAGCGGGTTTCGGGAGAAGTTGTGATAGCCTAGTGAAAGAGGGTCGGTTGTAGGAGTTGGGCTGAGATAATGAAATGTCAAGGTTGCTTAACTCGTTAACCCATTAATGCTCCGAGCGGCCAAAACAGCCTGACAATTTTGATGAAATCTTTCAGGCTAAAACTTAACTGAGAAAATATTTGAAGGAGAAATGTTATTCAGAACATTTCTAATAACTCCCCTTCAAATATTTTGTGGAATTATACTTAATTCAGAAGTTATTACAAAAAGTATCATAGATCCAGACGACAATTTCTAGAGGAGCTCTTAAGCATTAATGGGTTAATGCTACAGAAATTGTGGACTGGATCCAAAATACTTTAGAGAATAACTTTTGATTAAGCACCTCAGCTACTTCAAATCATTATTCCAACTAGATTCAATTATATAGTCTTTTGTGTCAAAAAGAGCTATTTACACATCAGCCATACCCTAAAAGTGTGTTATGAAAAGATTTGGTTATTATCTAAAAAAAGTCAAAATTGAAAATTCTTCTTAGAAACATTTTGCCTGTCCGAAAAGAAGGTTTTTGGGAAAGTGCCTGTCCAAATATGGGCTGGACAGATCCTGGCTAGGTCCCCCCGCCCAGCATTATCAGGGTTCGACTTTCCCAGGGGTCCAGGGCATACGGCCCTAGATTTTGCTGTGGGCCCCTAGATATTTTAGACTAGGAGCCCAAAATGTATTTATTGTATAATAACTAGAAATCCTGTTTTTGACAACTGATTTTAATCAAAAGACCAATTCAGGCCCCTAGCCTGAAACCTATGTGTGAGTGTCAGACCCTGAATTCATCCTAGGCATGAAAGGGTTAATGCCAGATGGAGTCCATCAGGGTCTTAGCCAGGAATAAGAAACTGGGTGCCTAAAATTGGCCATTGTAAAATTTTTGGGCGTCCAAATTTTTAAGGGGGACCACAATAAACTCAGATTTCAACCATAAACATGTATATATTTATCAAAGTATGGCATGATATCCTTATGTAAGGTCATGGGAATTGTATGATGATGAAAAAATTCAATGATATGCTTGAGATTGACATTTTAAGAAATTCCTCTCAAAAGAATTTGGGTGTCCTGATGGGTGCTTTTTAAGGGTTTGGGTGTCCAAAAAGACACCCAGACGCCCTGCTGGCTAAGACCATGGAGTCCATTCTGATAACAGTTCTAGACTGCTGCACTCTAGAAGGTCTGTTTATTTGGCAAGTGGAAAGGTTAACTCGTTCAGGACTCAGGCCTGACAATGTCCTTGATATCTTACTGTCCTTGTTTCCCTCTGAGTTGACCCTGTTATTAACCCATTAATACTTAGGAGTTCCTTGAGAATTCTTTATTGATTTTTAATATTTTTGACAAAATCTTTTGAATGCAGAACTATATTACAACATATCTGAAGGAGAGTTTTTGGTAGTGTTCTGATTAACATTTCTTCTTGAAATAGTTTCGCAACTTTGTTTTCACCTTAGGATTTTACTAAAATTGTCTGGCTGCTTTTGGCCACTGCGAGTATTCATGGGTTAATTAACCCATTCATGCCT
>CAWWDR010000891.1:0-25000 GCA_963942565.1 Maea johnstoni | reverse complement strand
TTAATATTTTGTGATTCAATGCTTTATTTCAAAGTTTAAGAGTATCATAGATCCAGGTGGCACTTGTCTGGGCTGCATAGCCCTCAGGTGACCTTTATCCTGTTATTAACCTTTATTTCATGGTTGTACATTTTTTACCAACACTCCTCCCCCTAGACTTGCTACAGGTCTGTGTTAACTGGATCTTTCACTGATCTACCCAGAGTTGAGCTCACTCCATATTTAGTTCTGAATTAATCTTCAAGGGAGGAGCTGAGCTGTCGTCTGGAAGAATTTTCAAACTGCAACTCATGAAGACTGTGCTGTCATCTATAGTTTGAGAGAGACATCCAACCTTAACACCTAGTAGATGTGGGGGGGGGGGGGGGGGGTATTATAACCTAGCTCAGCCTGAGAATACCCTCCCCCTATCCCTAAAACACTCATAGCACCCTCCTCAACCCTCTCACTACCCCATTCATGCTTCAAGTTCAATTTGATAAGTGTCGTCTGGAACTATAATACTTTTGAAGGTAACTTTTAAACAGATTATGAATTCACAAAATATTTGAAGGAGAGTTGTTGGTTGAGCTCTGATCAGCATTTCTTCTCCTTCAAATATATTCCTGATGATGCTTTTGTTCGAAAGATTTTATCAAAAATAGTCAGGCCTTTTTTGCCGCTGTGGGGATGAATTGGTTAATCACAGCTGGGATATGTAGAACGTTAGAAACCCTGCAAAGATGTTTTCGCTCATCCATGCTTAGACTTTTCCTTGACAAGTGTTTTGACCCTATCTTGCCTGTAGCACCCAAAACCGCCTGACAATTTTGGGGATTTCTCTCTAATTAAAAGAATTTTCAGGAAATATTTGAAGGAGAAATGTTAATCAAAATCCAATCCACAACTCTCCTTCAAATATTATGTGAATTAATGACTAATTTCAAAGTTATTTTCAAAAGTATCAAAGGTCCAGACGATTCTTGTCAAGGCGATCATCGGGCATGAATGGGTTAACTGATTTATGCCTTGACAGGTGCACACCTGGATCTATGATACTATTGAAAATTAATTAGGAATAAAGGGTTGGTTAAAGATATTTGAATTAGGATTGTTACTGGGATCTAGATTCTCATTTCTTCATTTTTTTCTCAATAAGTATGGTTTTAGGACGCTTTAATACGTTAAATCCTAGTCGGTATGGTACTTACTTTTTACAATACAATACTATTTCTTTCCACTTTCAATATCATTATTAAGTATAGCAGGGTTCGACTTTCCCAGGGGCCCAGGGGCATATGCCCTTAGATTTTGCTGTGGGCCCCTAGATTTTTCAGACTATGGGCCCGAAATAGTATGTATAATAATAATAATAAGAAATCCTGTTTTTGACCACTAAATTTATCAAAAGACCTTTTCGGGCCCCTAGCCTGAAATCTAAGTGTCAGATCCTGAGTATAGTATCGAGTACTATTACACTCGGCTCCTCGCCAGTGAAAGGTTACCATTCCCTTCTGAGTTGTGGTGTAATGCCAGCAACACCAGATAGATGGCGCCATATGGCACCTCCTTTTTTCTAGTGTTTTCATACCCAAATCCCTCATGCTGATTGGAGTGATTTGCTAGTGATGTTTTAAGGAAGGATATCCATGAGGTTCTCAGCTAGGGGTGACTGTTAGGTTAAGGGGAAAGAAAGGTTGTTTTCTGTACATATTTGTGTACAGAATGTTTGTATCAGCAGTGTGAATAAATAAACACATGATAGCAAGGCAGGGCCTTCATGTTTGTTGGTGTTGCTAAGTTAATCAATTCATGCCTGGAGATCTTGACGAGCTCCATCTGGGTCTTTGATATGCTTTAAAATCACTTTGCAGGCAGCCAGGCACCAACATAATATATTTAATATACTTATTTAACTATCTTTCCATTTGTTATTTATCATTCATTCATTCATTCATATGTGCATTCATTTGTTTAGTAGTTTGATCAGTCATACATTTGTAGAGAATGCCATTTGTTCTTGATCATAAAAGAGGAAGAGGAACCTGTTCTTGTTTAGAGGCAGGTTTGTAATTATCCTACATTGATGATTCCACGCTTATAATTTCTGATAGATACCAGTTCTTGTGCTGAGATAGGCTTTTTATCGTCCTACGATGATGATTCCACTCCTATGAAGTCTGATGAGAAACCATTTTGCTCGTAGAGAGAGAGCAAGACTTGGCGATTTGTCCAAAGCTAGTCTTGGGCCCACATGCCTTTAGCATTCCATTGTAATCAGTTTGGCTCTTATGTGTTCCACCGGGCTATCCAGGGATTTCAGACTCGGGCGATGAGGTAGAAAACGGGAGATAAAATTGGTTGTTTTCTCCTCCGCCTTTCAAAGGGCAGAGTGAAACATTGGGCTCTTATCTCCCGAACGCAGTCTGGAAAATATCAACAGAAATTCGGGGCTTAAGGGAACGAGGAACTCACAATCTCCCAAGCCAATACTTGCCCTGACTTAGCAATACTGAGGTTCCTTAACCCTTCCAATGCTGAGGCTACAAAAGTACAAGATCACAAAGACTTTTTAAAAGAATCAACCAGCAGTAGCAGGGTTACAAATAAGAAATTAAATGAGCTCGCCCTAAGGGCGAGCTCGAAAAACTTTCAGCTCGCCCGGAAAAAATCCAGCTCGCCCTGCTTTCTGGAGCTTCTCGCCCCCTGGCCCAGCCTATATAATGACATAACATATTTACTGTAGTGTAATGCTTAAGGGAACAAGGAAAGCACAATCTCCCAGGCCAATTCTTGCAGTGACTTAGCAATACTGAGCTTTCTTAACCCTTATGGTGCTGGTGGCTAATTCGGCTAATACAACATTATGTGAAAAAAGCTGAAAAATGACTGAAACCCTAGCACAAGGATACTCATCTAAGAGTACTCGGTGAGAGCTTTCTAATGAATACCAACATTGCATGGTTTAGATGGTTTTCAAAAATCTTTGCGTCTGTGTGCTTATGATGAAATTAGTCTCAGCATTGGAAGGCTTAAGGGAATGGGGAATACAAAATCTCCAAAGCCAATTCTTAGAGTGACTTAGCAATACTTACCCCTTCCAATGTTGAGGCTCTATTCGTCAAAAGCACAAGGACACAAAAATTTAAAAAAAAAGCATCCAAACCCTGTCAAGTTGGGTAGCTCTCACTGAGTGCCCTCTGATGAGTACCCATTTGCCAGGATTTCAGGTCTTTTTCAGGTTATTTGCATCATGGTCTTAGCCAGCAGGGCGTCTGGGTGCCTTTTTGGACACCCAAACCCTTAAAAAGAACCCCTCAGGACACCCAAATTTTTTAGAGTGGAATTTCTAAAAATCTCAATCTCAAGCTTATAATTGAATTTTTTCATCTCCATATAATTCTCAAGACATTGTTTAATAATATCATGCCTTAATTTGATGAATGTATACATGTTTATGTTTGAAATATGAGTATATTGTGAACCCCCTTAAAAATTTGGACGCCCAAAAATTTTACAACTGCCAATTTTAGGCACCCAGTTTCTAAATCCTGGCTAAGACACTGATTTGCATCATTTTATATTGGACAAATAAGCCACCAGCAGCATAATGCCCTTGGAAGGAAATGAGGAACATACAATCTCCCAAGCCAATTCCTGCCATGACTTAGCAATGCCGAGCTTTCTTAAGGCAGAAAATCTGTGCGAGTATTGGATAAGGACTCGGGTCAATTTGAGTGGAAGAAGTTCATTTCCTTTCAGTTCCGTTTATTGTGGCATGATTTTTTTCGTCTACAGCTTATTTCGGAGCCCAATTGGTATTTGTGTTTGCAATTTTTTTGGTAGTGATGAACAGGGCCTTAGCCAGGATGTAGGAACTGGTAGCCCAGAATTGGCAATTCTCAGATTTCTTGCCGTCCAAGGGAGATCATGATATACTCAAATACAACCATTACTGATGAATTCTTGCCTTTAAAACCCCCTTAGTATGAGTACATAAGTACTTTAAGTAATACCGGTAAACGAGCAGAAGTATCTGTTATTTTACTTCAAAATCATAAACTTAGTCCTGAAAGACTAAAGATATTACTCATTGTCAATAAATGTGTGCCAACTTACTTCCCTTTTACTTATCATTTATATTGCTGTTACACCCTGTATGTTATATTTTGAATTGTTATTTTGTAGTCGGCCAAGAGCCCTGGCAGCTCGTGTTTACTATGTAAAATTATTACCGACTTGAAATAAAGATTATCTATATACATACATGTAAGGGGTTGTGTGAATAGAGTTTGAATAAATCTGTATTAAACCCAATATCTGTAGAAGAAAAGAGAAAGAAAGAAACTTGTAAGGCCTAAAAAAAATAATTGTTTGTTTCCTGTAACCCTACCTACCCTATATTTTTGGCCCTACCCGAAATCTTTTTATGACATTTTGAATCAAAAACATGGTATTCCGAATGAAAAACATGAACAACTCAACTGTGAGGCTACCATTTATCACTAAAAAGATTTCTTAAAATAAAAACATTTTCCTACCTACCTACCCTAATTTTTCCTGGGGTGTTATAGGAAACAAACAATTATTTTTTTTAGGCCTAATGAATTGTATAGATTTAAATGAGTTTGACCTTTTTGCATAAAACCTCAAAAAATGACTAAAAAACCTGGCACATGAGTACTCATCTGAAGGTGCTCAGCGAGAGCTTCCCAATGAATACCAACATGACAGGGTTTAGATGGTTTTCTTGAAAGTATCTTTGCATCCTTATGCTTTGGATGAAGATAGCCTCAGCATTGGAAGGGACTATTGTCATCATTTTCCTCACTAGTTGCTCATTAGACTTGCTACAAGCCTGTGATATCTGGCTCTTTCACTGATCTGAGCTGAGTTGATTTCACTCCTGGTTTAGTTCTGAAAAAATCCTCAAGGGGGACACACTTTTAGCTCTAGTCTGTATATTTCTCTCAGAGATCCTAGTATACCCCAGAGCCATCTATCCACAAGGGAGGACATTAAAATAAGGCCTGGGAGGCAGGCTAGTTGCTCATGTGAAGCAGAGCACCAAGACCACGCATAGATCGCAGGTTGATGAACTCAGTCTCTGTTCATCAAAAACTGGTAACAGTAACCTCAAACTCCAAGAGAGGTCAAAGGTCGCCCAGCTGCCCTGTGTGCTTTATCTCGCTGTTGCTACTTGAGCTCCACAGCCCGATTAACCCTTATGCTGCTGGTGGCTTATTTTGCCTATACAAAATGATGCAAAAAACATGAAAAATGACTGAAACACTGCAATATGGGTACTCCTCTGAGAGTACTCAGCGAGAGCTTTCTAATGAATACCAACAAGACAGAGACGAGACACAATTATGCAAAAATCCCGAAAAATGACTGAAACCCTGGGATCATATGGGTACTCATTTGAGAGTATCTCAGCGAGGGCTATCCAATGAATACCAACATGACAAGGTTTAGATGGTTTTCTAAAATTTTTGCCTCCTTACCTTTGGGCGAAAGTTGCTTCAGCAGTGGAAAGGGTAGCCTAGCTACAAGGCTCGATTATGATTTCACTTTATTATATATAAAAGCCTGCACCTATACTAGATAGGGACTTGTGGCCCACTGTTGGCCATTTAGTTCACACAATTGCCACACGAGGGAGATAAGTGTTATTTTCAACTGAACTCCTAGTATACCGCAGTGCCATCTATCCACAATGGAAGACATTTAAATATGGCCTGGGAGGCAGGCTATGGAAAGAGTTAAGTCTGGGCTGCCTTTCTAATGAATACCAACAAGACAGAGACGAGACAAAATTATGCAAAAATCCCGAAAAATGACTGAAACCCTGGCAAATGGGTACTCATCTGAAAGTACTCAGCGAGAGCTTTCCAATGAATACCAACATGACAGGGTTTCGATGGTTTTCGAAAAATTTTGCATCCTTGTACTTTGGACGAAAGTTGCCTCAGCATTGGAAAGGGTTAAGTCTGGGCTGCCTGAGGGTCAGCCCTGAGGTGGACGAACCTAATCCTGGTATTGTTGACGAGCGTGGCGAGGACAGTCGCTGATGGCTTCTCGGGATCACATGACAATCACATGACAATCGCAATCGGTCGCCAAGCACCCATCACATGTTAACCCCTTTCAACCCCAAGACGTCCTGGAATTTCACGTCAGATAAAACTGCTCTTTTGACTTCCTAAATAATACCCCTGTCAGATAAAACTGTTCCATCTACATCTACATCTATGCTAAATATTAACCCTTTCACTTTCACTTCACCATTTCCTGAGAGTAGTAGACCGGGAGCGGGCACTGTACATGCATCATCAAATTTCGCTGCCTCCCATCTCCTTGGCAACTATCTGATCTAGAAAGGATGCTGCATGCTAATTGCACAGATCAGATCACGTGACCAAGGCTACACCGCGTAACCCGAGGCGCACATACCCTAGGTACTAGCATGCTGTGCCTATGGCGTTGCGGTTCAAGGGGATGTATTTCTCTGCCATTTCTGAGACTAGTTTGATCCAATTTTGAGATGAACTCTCACCTCCGAGGTTGGTGGCAAGAAAGATCTCACTGTGGCCACCTGGTGAGCAAGTGTAGAACTAAATCAGTGTTGACTCAGTCTTGAGTTTCTATACCCTTCAGGTTAGACATAAAAGAAGGGAACGGAATGCTCAAGGCAAAGGGCTGGGCTATGTAAGCCCTAATTGAAATAACACACGTTAGTTGCAATCTTTTCATAACTGAGCGAGTGATCTTAATCTGGGTAATTAGGGATTGGACACTCGAGACCGCCCAATTACAAAGAAACAAGATTCCTGCCTTCAAGGTGGCGGAGAACGGTGCCTATCGCTAACATAAACCATTTGCCACAATCAACGGGATCGTGTTCCGAGCATTTGATAAAAAAAGAGTTTATAATTTGCCAATCTCAATTCCGCACGCTGAGATTGGGGTGTTGTTTTTCCTGGAGGTCCATGTGTGAAGTTTCATGCTGGTTCGGCTTGTAGAGGAAATTAATCCATTCACGCCTATAGCTTGCAAAACCGCCTGATAATTTTGGTAATATCTCTCTAACAAATGTGATATTTAGAAAATATTTGAACGAGAATTGTTCATTAGAACTCTATCTACAACTCTCCTTCAAATATTTTGCAAATTTATGCTTAAATCCAGAGTTATTTTCAAAAGTATGACAGGTCCAGACGACACTTGCAAAGAAGATCTTTAAGCATGGGTTAACCATCTCTCCCAGGCCCTGTATTCAGAGGTAGGACCCCCCGCTATTTGTTAATATCTTTCTAACCTTTTTAAAAAAATAATTGAATGAGAAGTGTTGATAAAAACCCGTCCCTTACTTTCCTTTCAATAATTTTCTCAACTTATGCCAATTCCAGAGTTATATTCATAAGTATCTTAGGTCCAGACAACACAGTCATATATAGTTCCCAAACTGTCCTGACTACATGTACCTGGTTGATAACTTCCTTTTCATCTGATAAATTTAAGGATAAAATTTTTCATCTGAGAATTTTTTGGATAAAATTTGATGGAGAAGTGTTGATATGAACCAAACAAATAACTCTCCATCAAAAAATTTGTTAATTCGTACTGAATTTCAGAATTATTCTCAAAAGTTTCACATGTCCAGACGACACTTGTCAAGGAGATCTCCGGGCAGGAGTTAGTTGACCTAGTAGTAGAAGGCTAATAGCCTGAGGGTGCGACAACGTGATTCGTAGTTAGCAAGAGTTTATTTGTAGAAGGCAGTGGGGCTCGGAAATTAGATTCTCGGAGAAGTTGGAATGTCCTGTGTGGACCTGGGTGAAAGTCAGGGTATCCATTGGTGCTGGAAGTTTCAGTTTTATGCGTCGTCAAAATCTTCCTTTCCTAAACACAGATTCAACTTGATCGGAGGTCTTTCCTCGACAAGGCTACGGTATGTAAAAATGTTTAATTCGCAGCATGATGAATTTTGCTTTTGTCCTCTGAAAGAAGACCAACATCAATTGGCACCAGTAGTTAATTTCAAAATGGCTCATACAATATATAAGTGGGCTTGGACAAGGCTTTGGTATATAATGTTATAAGGGAATATATACCTTATAACATATATATGTTTGTATCCTTGAAAAATGGATCGAGTTGAGCAGCCATGTTTCTACAAATGTGGACATATTTGACAGTGCGACACTGGTTTTTCAACTCAGAGGAAAATGGGACTTATAACCCTTACAATGCTGAGGGTACATTCGCCCAAAGCACAAAAACGCAAAAATCTTTGAAAAACATCTAAACCACGTCATGTTGGTACTCATTGGAAAGCTCTCGCTGAGTACTCTCAGATGAGTACCCATTTGCCAGGGCTTCGGTGATTTTTCAGGTTTTTTGCATTATTTTGTTTTGGTAGAATTAGCCACCAGCAGCATAAGGATTAAGGGACTTCAAGTTAAAAATATACTACATAGGCTCCTAGACCCTAAAACGTTGCCATTCCCTTCTGATATATTTCTAAAATCGCCAGACTTGTTTTGACAGCACTGAGTCTGAATGGGGTTAACCCTTATGCTGCTGGTGGCTAATTTTGCCAATACAAAATGATGCAAAAAACCTGAAAAATGACTGAAACCCTGGCGAATGGGTACTCATCGGAGAGTGCTTAGCGAGAGCTTTCATATGAGTACCCATACGACTTGGTTCTGATGATTTTCATTATTATTTGCTTTTTTGTGCATTGGACGAAAATAATCTCAGTAGCAAAAGGGTTAAGACAGAGCAAGAGCCTGATGTGTTACGTTGAGAAGTCCATCTGACTCACTATACTATTACATTACGGAACATGAACCTTGAATCCTGGATGACAAATATGCTGTACATTCCTCCCAATATCTCTGTTTGCATTCCTTAATTACGCTTGCATAGAGGTTTGTGGTTGATGACTTCACTGTTAGGCTTCCAATGTGGTAGCCTAGGGTACCGGTATGACCCAATCCCACATTCACCTGGTGAGATAAATGTGAACAAATTTGGCCACTCTGCCCTAGGCAGAGTGGCCAAATTTGTGTCCACCTTGTCTACAGGGTTGTTTGTCAACTAGAAGGCAGAAAAAATACATATTACAATCTAGATATCTAGGCTAGCTAAAACACAACCAGAGTTTGGTAGGTTATGTTGAGAAGTACATCTGATTCTACTCAGTCCAGGAATCCTGGATGACAAATACGTTGTACATACCTCCCAATATCTCTGTTTGCATTCCCTAATTGAGCTTGCATGGAGGATGGTGGATAGTGGTTGAGTTGATGACTTCACTGTTAGGCACGTAGTCCATGGTGGTAGCCTAGGGCATGACCTCATATCAGAGGCACCTTTCTTTAACCCTTATGCTGGTGGTGGATAATTTGGCCACTACAAAATGATGCAAAAAACCTGAAAATGACTGAAATTCTGGCACATGGGCACTCAATTGAGAGTGCTCTGCGAGAGCTTTCAAATTGATGCCAACATGCATTTAGGTGATTTTCATATATTTTTGCCTTCTTCTGCATTTGTCGAAAGTAGCCACGGAATCAGAAGGGTTAATCCATTCATACCTGGAGATCTCCTTAACCCATTATTGCTCACAGCAGGCAAAACCTGCCTGACAATCTTGATGAAATCTTGCAGTCAAAAGCAGTGTTAGAAATATATATGATGGGGAAATGTTAATCAGGATATTTTGAACGACTCCCCTTTAAATATTTTGTTAAATCATTGTCTATTCCAAAGTTATTGTCAGAAATGTCATAGATCCAGACTACAATATTAATGGGTTTTGGCTGCTACAGGCATGAAAAGGTTCTTATCTTAGCCAGCAGGGCATCTGGGTGCCTTTTTGGACACCCAAACCCTTTAAAAGAACCCCTCAGGAGTCAGGACACCCAATTATTTTAGTGTGGAATTTCTAAAAATCTCAATCTCAAGCTTATAATTGAATTTTTTCATCTCCTTATAATTCACATGACATTGTTTAATGATATCATGCCTTATTTTGATGAATTTATACATGTTTATGGTGGAAATATGAGTATATTGTGATCCCCCTTAAAAATTTGGACTCCCAAAGATTTTACAACTGCCAATTTTAGGCACCCAGTTTCTAAATCCTGGCTAGCCTGAGCCTGACTATTTTGAAGATTGCTTTTAGCTGAAAGAATATTTTAGAATATTTTAGAAAATATTTGAAGATGAAATATTGATAAGAAAATAACAAACAATTTCTTCAAATATTTCCGGGAATTTTCCTTTTTTCTTAGCTAAGTCAGCAGTATTGTAGATCCAGACCATGCAGTATATAATGATCGGGTAAACCAACTCATATCTGTAGCCTCTCAAGACGTCCTGACTTTTTGGTAATATCTCGGTGCCAAAAGCAATATTTACAAAATATTTGAAGGAGAAGTGTTGATCAGAATCCAACCTACAACTCTCCTTCAAATATTTTGCAAATTTATGCTTGATTCCAAAGTTTATTTCAAAAGTATCTTAGGTTCAGACGACGTTTGTTCAATGTCCAGGCCTGAATGGGTTAACAAACCAAGACTGTGACAACGTACAACTAAATACATGAACAATGCACACTGGACTAAGATGAGTAAGATGTGGTATGTGGGGTTATTTACGTTGGTATTTGTTAATTAGGATGGCATTCTATGAAGTGCTACTAGATAGTATCGCTGCAGGATATGGTATATAAATCTTCTGGGTTTATATCTGCTCTGTAATTTCATGCATCATCCATTACTTGGGCCTTGTGATGATGGGCTTGGCATTGTTGAGTGATCTAAGGCGTTGCCACTGACTGCTCATTGTCTCTCACTATTGAGTAAATGCCCTGATGGCCTAGTGGTCTAATGCGTTGCCAGTGACTGTTCGCTGTCTCTCACTACTGAGGGACTGCCCTGATGGCCCAGACAATGAATGAACTCCTCTTCAGGCAGAAAGTGTCAAAACTCCCAGAACACAGCTCTGCAGAAGAACTTGCAAATAGGTTATCATGCTTTTTCAAGGAAAAGATTGATAAAATCAGGGATAACCTCCCTGACTGCTCTGACATCAACCTGGAAATAGCACAGTCACCACCTGTTTCCACTCTGAATGTTCTGCGGAATACTACAGAGGAGGAAGTATGGAAGATAATTTGCAAGTCTCCTGCGAAAAGCTGCATGCTTGATCCAATCCCAACTTGGCTCATCAAAGAAAGTAGAAGCGAATTACTTCCAGTAATGACTAACATCATAAATTCTTCTCTCAGATCTAGCCAGGTACCGAAATCCATGAAGTCGGCTATAGTAACACCGTTACTTAAGAAATCTACCCTAGATCCAGATATTCTAAAGATCTACCGTCCTGTCAGTAACCTTTCTTACATCTCAAAACTGTTGGAGAGGGTGGTGGCGGGGCGACTCACTGACTACATGACTGAGAACAACTTGCATGAACATTTACAATCTGCTTACAAGCCTGGTCACAGCACTGAGACTGCCCTAGTGAAAGTACAGAATGACATTCTAACCAGCATTGACCAGCATGGAGTAGTTATACTGGTCATGTTAGATCTGAGTGCGGCGTTCGACACCATCGACCATGATATTCTATTCAACAGAATGGAAAATACATTAGGTATTACGGGTCAAGCACTTGCTTGGTTTAAGTCTTACCTGTCAGGACGCACACTCCGCATCAAGATTGACAAGTCATTCTCTGAGTTACAGGACATTCTGTGGTCCGTACCACAGGGATCAGTGTTAGGACCGTTGTTGTTCCTGATCTACCTCCTACCCCTTGGAAAACTCATCAGAAAGCATGGTTTAGAGCTTCACATATATGCAGACGACACACAGCTCTATCTGGCAATAAAACCTATCACTCAACAAGCTGTGGACATAGGAGTTGCTAGGCTGGAGGGCTGCCTCACTGACATATATACATGGATGTCACAGAACAAGCTAAAACTGAATGCAGACAAAACGGAAGTCCTAGTGCTAGGTACCCCTAAGCAGCGAGCCAAAATATCTGTGCCTAGCATCTCCGTAAATGGTGAGATTGTTAAGATTCTCAATATACCTATCGGCAATCTGGGCTCTGTTTTTGATCCAAGCATGAATATGGCCGCACATGTGTCAAAGGCAGTCAAATCTGCAAACTATCACCTTCGAAACATTGGAAGGATCAGAAAATACTTGACTGCAGAATCAACTAAAGGTGCTGTCATATCCCTGGTAACCTCAAGATTCGACTACTGCAATGGACTTCTCTGTGGAATACCTGAAGAGCTAATATGTAAGCTCCAGAGAGTACAAAATAATGCCGCCAGAGTGATCACACTCACAAAGAAGTATGACCATATCACTCCAGTACTAAAGGAACTTCACTGGTTACCAGTCAGGAAGAGAATTGAATTCAAGATTCTTCTCCTGGCGTACAAGTGTTTGCATGGAACTGCACCCTCTTACCTGAGGGAAATGCTGAAAGAGTATGTCCCACCACGGACACTGAGATCAACATCCAAGAACTTACTCTGCGAGCCGAGAACCAACATGAAAACCTACGGTGACAGATCATTTAGTGCCTGTGCCCCAAAACTATGGAATCAGCTCCCAAATAATATTCGGGCAGCTGGGAGTTTGGCAATCTTCAAACGACAATTGAAAACACATCTGTTCAAAGATGTATTTATCAAATAACTATGTGGATATCAACATCTATCCTCTGACAATGAATGTAATGCGCCTTTGAGCATGTTTATATGGAAAGGGCGCAATATCAAATGACAATATTATTATTATTATTATTATGGCCTAGTGGTCTAAGGCATTGCCACTGACTGCTCATTGTCTCTCACTACTGAGGGCCTGTCCTGATGGCCTAGTGGTCTAAGTCATTGCCACTGACTGCTCATTGTCTCTCACTACTGAGGGACTGCCCTGATGGCTGAGTGGTCTAAAGCGTTGCCACTGACTGCGAGCTATCTCTCACCACAGAAGGCTTGCCCTGATGGCTGTGTTGTCTAAGAAAGTTGCCGCTGACTGCTCATTGTCTCTCATTACTGAGGGCCTGCCCTGATGGCCTAGTCTGCTTATGCTTGTCAGGCATTGCCACTGACTGCATACTGTCTCTCACTATTGAGGGCCTGCCCTGATGTGCACACTAGATCTGGTATTTACGTTGGTATTTGTTAATTAGGATGGCATTCTATGAAGTGCTATATGGTATTGCCGCAGGATGTGGTATATAAATCTTCTAGGTTTATATCTGCTCTGTAATTTCATGCATCATCCATTACTGGGGCCTTATGATGATGGGCCTGGCATTGTTGAGTGATCTCTGGTGTTGATGCGATTACTTGCTGTCTCTTACTACGAAATCATTCTTAATTCCCATTTCCCAAGGTATTGTCCCAAGTATCATAGTTCCAGACAATAACTTCTAGAAGAACTTACAAGCGGTATACCGGTAATGGGTTAATTTCAGTTGGTATGTATGGATTAATAGTGTCTCGAGCACTGTGAACTATAGCCTGCCTCCCAGGCCATATTTAAATAT
Organism: Maea johnstoni; assembly: GCA_963942565.1. Classification (NCBI taxonomy): domain Eukaryota; kingdom Metazoa; phylum Annelida; class Polychaeta; order Spionida; family Magelonidae; genus Maea; species Maea johnstoni. The sequence continues at coordinate 11,422 of CAWWDR010000891.1, read as the reverse complement.
CTTCCATTGTGGATAGATGGCACTGCAGTATACTAGGAGTTCAGTTGAAAATACTTCCATCACAGCCCTCGTGTGGCAATTGTGTGAACTAAATGGCCAACATTGGGCCACAAGTCCCTATGAAGTACAGGTGCAGGCATTTATATATAATAAACTAAAACAGAGTAGGGCCTTGTAGCTATGCTTTGTGAACTAGTGTGGCTACACTGTTATCGACAGCAAGGGAGAAAATGGGGAATTTTTCACTTCAGAAGTCTCCCAAAATTATTGTCATAAGTATCCTAGATCCAGACCACAATTTTTTGAACTCATGAGCAATAATGGGTTAATTTCAGTTGGTATTTATGGATTGACAGTGTCCTGCTGGGAACTAGTGCCGCTTCAATGTAACTTACAGCGCTTCTATGTAACTGACAGCGAGGGTGAAAATGGGGAATTTTTCACTTGAGAGGTCCCCCACAAGGTGCAACTTGTGCTAGCAGTACTCGTCTTGTTGTCTTAATAAACACAGAGCTGTTAGTATGTGTGTCAGAGCCTCTTAGCTTATGTAACGTATACACATTGTATAATTCTCTCTCTCTCTCTCTCTCTCTCTCTCTCTCTCTCTCTCTCTCTCTCTCTCTCTCTCTCTCTCTCTCTCTCTCTCTCTCTTTCTCTCTCTCTGCTAATCTTGTCTAAATAAACATTGAGCTGTTAGTATGTGTGTCAGAGCCTCTTAGCTTATGTAACGTATATACACTTTGTATAATTCTCTCTCTCTCTCTCTCTCTCTTTCTCTCTCTCTATCTCTCTCTCTTTCTCTTTCTCTTTCTCTTTCTCTCTCTCTCTCTCTCTCTCTCTCTCTCTCTCTCTCTCTCTCTCTCTCTCTCTCTCTCTCTCTCTCTCTCTCTCTCTCTCTCTCTCTCTCTCTCTCTCTAGCTCTCTCTCTAGCTCTCTCTCTCTCTCTCTCTCTCTCTCTCTCTCTCTCTCTCTCTCTCTCTCTCTCTCTCTCTCTCTCTCTCTCTAGCTCTCTCTCTCTCTCTCTCTCTCTCTCTCTCTCTCTCTCTCTCTCTCTCTCTCTCTCTCTCTCTCTCTCTCTCCTCTCTCTCTCTCTCTCTCTCTCTTCTCTTTCTCTTTCTCTCTGCTAATCTTGTTGTCTAAATAAACACTGAGCTGTTAGTATGTGTGTCGGAGCCTCTCAGCTTATGTAATGTATACACATTGTATAATTCTGGGGTTGGTAAGTGGTGCGTATTATGTACAGTTACAGCCCCTGAGACTAGATACCAGTGGCACCCTCTAGGCCTAGCTAATAGGCATTACTGTGTTCAGGGACCTAGCCAGGACCAGTCCAGCCTGTATATTGGAGAGGCAGTTTCCTGAGAAGGTTCTTATTGGACAGGCAAAATTTCTACGAAAAATTTTCAAATTTGACTTTTTGTGGGTAATAACCAGGTAGGTTCCTAACATGACAAACCATCTTCTAGGACTGAGCTGAAGTGTACATTGTCCTTTTTGACACAATAGGCTATTAGATATAGTTGGTATCAGGATGTGAAGTAGCTGCGTAGCTGAAACTGGACAGGCAGAAATTTTGGAATTGCGCTTTTGGATAGGCATCTTAAGAATCCTGACACAGACCCTGGCTAGACTTGTAAGTAGGGGTCCATACCTTTAAAATTATACGGTATGGTACGGTTCCGGTATTTTTTTTACGGTTCCGGTATTCTAACGGTACCGATACTGGTTACTTTCTTTACTGGTCGATGTTTTCGATTCGATTCTGTCGCGTGCGTTAGTGCTTGAAAAAGTGTGGTGGGGGCTGGACTAGCACCATGTAAAATACATAGCGTGGCCCTCTCCACACTTTTCCAAGTACTACAGCGCGCGTTAGTATCTATCGTAGTGCAGTTTCAATGGCGGCCGGCACTCGATGACGTGATTGCGAATTTGCGATGTATTTTCCCGCCGATCCCGCGTCTCTGCACTCTTTTCCGCCTTGCCTGCTATATCAGCAGCGAGGCGGCTTAGTCATAGTACCGGTAAAAAAATACCGGCTACTAATTATACGTTTTTTTACGGGTATTTTCGGGTGGAGTATCGGTACCCTCACGGTACTGCGGTACCGGTGTGGACCCCTACTTGTAAGACTGTGTTTACTGGCTCTCTGCTGAGTCTCACTGAACTACCCTGTGATTTTGAACATTCCAGGTCTATTAGTTGCCAAGAAAGAGTCAATAGAAATGTGGGTAAATGAACTTAACTGTAACTTCTGATGACTGTGCTGCCATCTTTAGTTAAATAGAGACATTAATCTCCTTACCTATTAATATAAGAGTTTCTCTTGAAATTGTCTTCTGGATCTTTGATACTTTTGACATTATCTTGGGAATCAAGTATTGTTTTACAAAAGATTTGAAGGAGAGTTGTTGGAAATGTTCTGATTAACATTTCTCCTTCAAATATTTTACCGCCTAAGCTTTCGCCTGAAATATTTTACCTAATTTGTAAGGCTGTTTTGGCTGCTGTGAGCATTAATGGGTTAACATCAAGATTGTTAAGTGTTGGCATCCTATCTCTAACCCAGCGTGAGGATGAGCTGGGAGCCTGCAGAAGTTCTGGGTTTGCATATTATGTAGAGTTATATACACATATCTGGAATGGTTTATCTACTTCAGTTAATGTAGGCAGTTGTGTTTATTCCCTAGACGTAGCCCTGTTTTGATGTAGCTGAAATTCAGGAGACCTTCATCCATTTGTTACTGGACTGTTAAGTCACAGTGCGTTTTTACTTAACAGGGAGCTGAACTTCTGATGTTGCTGGTTTCACTGCTGAAACTCAAGGCTGCCATGACTGAGCGAGTTCTTGTGATGAGGTATAAGAGAACAATATGGTGCCATCTATAGGCCATTGTTGGTACTACACCACTGGGCACTGACAGTACTACACTGGTTGGTCAATTTAACATTTCAAGCACCTGTGTGAGTCGTATCGAGACTCCAAGCACCAAGAAGATCCCGTTGGCAGCACTCTATATGTGATCCTGCACTGGCAGGACATCCTCTTCAACATTTCAGGAGCCTTTTGTAGGCAGTGACTAGGCCAGTACCTGTCCAGCCTGTCTTTTGGAAAGACAGCTTCCTGAGAGGCAAAAAGTTCTATGAAGAATTTTCAATATTTACCTTTCGGACTAGTAACCTTATATTTCCTTTGCAAACCATCCTCTTAGACATAGCTGAACTGTAAATTGACCTTTTCGACACTATTGGCCATTGAATGTAGGCTGCTGAATGTAGTTGGTATAAGGATTTGAGGAAGCTCAATAGCTAAATCTGGGTGGATAGACATTTTGTGAATACTGTTTTGGATAGGCATCTTTGAAATCCTGGCTAAGACCCTGAACTGTGTATGTAGTAAACTGTATGCATTATTTAGGTTCAACACTGACTTGTAGACGCCTAGGCATACCTTAGTTGTCCACATGGTTCACAGGTAAAAAATCCTGCCAGGCACTTTGTAGGTAGGGACTGTGTGGATTATTCACAGACTTGTAGCAAGTTAAGAATATATGCAGAGGCCTCTGGCATACCATAGTAAATCTGCATGGTTCACAGGTAAAAAATCCTTGCTTAGGCCTAAAAAAAGAAATTGTTTGTTTCCTGTAACGGTCTGAAAAAAAATAGGGTAGGTAGGTCGGGATAAAAAAATTGTATTATTTTTTTGGTCAAAGATGTGTGTTTTATGCATGTTTTACGCTGATAAGGAGTTGGGAGGGCGGAAAAAACTTGTTAGGGTAGGGTTACAGGAAACAAACAACTTCTTTTTTTTAGGCCTTAGACCGCGAGTGCAAATAGTGTGAACACTACACGTTCATTATATTAGGTTCAATACAGACTTGTATCAAGTTGAGTATCCAGGCAGAAGTTACCTTCAGTAATCGACATGATTCAAAGGTCAAAAATCCTGGTTTAGACCCTGAGTGTATAATGTGGATAATATAGAGGTTCAACACAGACTAGTAGTTCAATAATATTGAACGTTACTATATGCAACGATATCTTATTGTGGATGTCCTGTGTTACACATGTAACGTTCAATATGTTCCTCTAGATTCTCTATATAGCACTGTATGTAGCATTTAACTTTTACTGAAATCTCGTGTCTATAACAATTTTGGACCCTCTAAAGTTTATAAATATGTAAAATACACCACTCGCTTACGAAGCACATACATGTCAGTATGTCAATAAGTGAAAAAGTGGTGGAAAGACATATTTATTTACCTACAGCCGAAGTGGAGTAACGAGAGCCGCCATTTTGACCGGCTAATTGTAGAATGCGGAATTGTACTCCATATGGAATGTAGACAGATTTTTTAGTTAGTGTAAGTACTATCATGGTTTGTTTCTAAGATAAGAATTAAAGTAAAATATATTGCAATAAAGATGTGTGGATGACTGATAAGTGTTTCTGTGCTGAGGTACAGATTCCCGTTTAAATATTCTGTATGGACCTCCGCGTTTTATATGCCCTTCCCATAATGTAGTGCGCCTCGTTTTCGGTTTTGAGTTCTTAAAACTCGTAAACAAATCACGTAAGTATAAACTCGTATTTATTGATCAAATAAACATATGATTTTTCTATTTTATTCGCAAAATGTTTGAAATAGAATGTCTCTCTACCAAATAGAGAGACGAAACGTGTATGAGTCGTGTTTAAATGATAAAATTTTATGAAAATGCTTCCGCTCAAAATCTCTGCCGAACAGTGCAAACGTAATTTATAAGGCCTGACCCTAAATGCTACAGTCCGTAGGATATAGGTAGCGTTTATGTCTGAACTACACAGACTAGTAGCTAGACTTGTTACAAGTCTGTGTTAACCGGCTCTTCCCAGTCTCATTGATCTACCCTGAAAAGATTTCATCCTTAGTTTAGTTCGGTATTAATACTCAAGGGGGACACACTAGTGCTACAAGTCTGTGTTAACCGGCTCTTCCCAGTCTCATTGATCTACCCTGAAAAGATTTCATCCTTCGTTTAGTTCTGTAGTAATCCTCAAGGGGGACACACTCTTGAGCTGTTTTTGATAAAACTGCAACTTCTCAAAACTGTGCTGCCATCTATAGGTTGAGAGAGACATCACACCTACGCAGTAGTGGTGGCGGCATGGCATTAAACCTAACTCAGCCTGAGAACTAGCCTGGTTCTCAGGCTGTGTTAGGTATAATGCCCCCACCACTATTATGCTATACATACTAAGTAGGTTCGATGTCTCTCTCAAACTATAGATGGAAGCACTGTTTTCATGAGTTGCGGGTTTATAACATACAGACTAGAGCTCAAGTGTGTCCCTCTTGAGGATTTATTCAGAACTAAACCTGGAGTGAAATCAACCCAGGTCAGATCAGTGAAAGAGCCAGATATCACAGACTTGTAGCAAGTCTACCTGAGAACCAGGCAAGTGCACAATGTGCGTTATCGAGGTTCAACACGGACTTGTAGCAAGTTCAAGTATATAAGCAGAAGCCTAGGCATACCTTAGTAATCCACATAGTTCACAGGTCAAAGTTCAAAGGTCGAGAAGCTCCACAAATATTGACACACGGAGCAGGGACAGGGTGACAGCCAGTGGAGCAGGGGTGATCTCGCTCAAGTGCTCCGACACAAAAGTCAGGCGGCCGTCTGTCGCCTGCATCGCTGACGACCACGAAAAGTAGTCCATTATTCGAGTACCATCGAGAGTCGCACGGACGCCTCTTTTCAGTGGCTCTCCGTAGTGGAAAATAATACAAGGATACCTAGCTCACAAACTGTACATCGCACACAAACAGGTAGGTCGAAAATAGGTTTTACATGGCGTAATGAACCCCTCTTTTCAGTATCTCTCTTCATAGTGCAAAATAAAACAAGGATATATCACACATACAAACCTAAACTCAGGTAGGTCGAAATAGTGTACCGGTAATGAACCTCTCTTTTCAGTAGTTCTCTGTATTGCAAAATGAAACAAGGATACCAGGCACACTAACCTAAACTGAGGTAGCAAGTTTAAGTATACAGGCAGAAGCCTATACCAGACGCACAAACCTAAACTGAGATAGGTCGAAACGAAGGTTAACATAGTGTAATGAAAGCCTTTCTGTATTGCAAAATAAAACAAGGCTTTATGCCGAAGAGAATCTTTAGAGACACAGGAAACTTAGGTAGGTCAAAGTAAGTCATAAGCTTATCACTTAAGTTTGTTTAAGGGTTTAGCAATTATCTCTTTTCTATAGCTTGCTGTATTGCAAATCAAAACAAGTCATACCTGTGTAGGTATTAGGAGATGAATATATCTGAACACGTAAGCAGTCTGTCATAAAAATACCATTAGGAGTGACACAATCAAGTGCTACATGCCAGTAGCTTATTGTGTGCTCAGTGAAATATGTCTTACCTGTGTAGGTTACAGGGATACATATATATCTAAACAAGCTAGCATTCAAAATAACATTAGCCCTTCCAATGCTGAGGCTACTTTTGTCCTAAGGACAAGGGCGCAAAGATTTTTGTAAATCATCTTAACCCTGTTATGTTGGTATTCATTGAATAGCCCTCACTGAGTACTCACAGACGAGTACCCATATGCCAGGGTTTCGGTTAATTTTCAGGTGTTTTGCATCATTTGGTATCGGTCAAATTAGCCACCAGAAGCATAAGGTTTAAGTTTTACCTGTAGGCAGTGAGGGTATATCATTTTGTGTAGGCCAAATTAGCTACCAGCAGCGTAAGGGTTGAGTTTTATCTCTGTAGGCAATGGGGGTATATATATAAACAAGCTAGCATTCTGTCATCAAAATACCATTAAGAATTGCACAATCACTGTACTCTAAATCAAAGCAAAAAGGTACCTTGACTTAGGATTTCCAATGATTCAACATTTTTTAGTTTCAAACTTCCAGTCATTCTCTATTCCATAGATATTGCCAAAATCATCCTAGATTCATACAGCAATTTTAAGCATAAATGGGTTACTCCCTTTCATGCCTGGAGATCAGCTTGATAAATGTCGTCTGGACCTGTAGTACTTTTGAAAATAACTTTGGAATGAAGCATAAATTCACAAAATATTTGAAGGAGAGTTGTAGATAGAGTCTTGATGAACAATTCTCCTTTGAATATTTTCTAATATTTCAAGTGTTGCTTTTGCAATAGAGATTTCACCAAAATTGTCAGGCGGTTTTGGCTCCTACAGATAATAATGGGGTAAAGAAACATACAGGGATATAAAGGGATATAAAGGGAACATTAGAATAGTTTATGAATACACTATAAGAGGTCAGGGTAGTAAAAAAGAAAGCTCTTTATACATATTTCACATGTTTTGGGTGCTTCAGAGCTATAGGGGTTAACCTATTCATGTCTGTAGCATCTTAAGATTAATGCCGAAACTAATTTTGCAATATCTCGTTGACTAGATCATTTTTGGGAAAATATTTGATGGAGAAATGTTCATCCTAACCTGATCCATATTTTTTCTTCAAATAATTTGTGAAATTATGCTGAATTTGAAAGATATTTTTAAAACTGTGATAGGTCCAGACGACATTTGTCATGAGGTCACCAGGAATGAAAGGGTTAAGCCAGAGAGGTAAGTGTGGTAGCAGATAAAGTTAAGCCTCATTGGTGTTTGCAATGTGCTGCTTGTTCTGTCAACACCAGGCTTTGGTATTCGGCTAATTTCAAAGCCAATTTCATGTTCCGGTGCCCACCCCATAAATACCAGCCAGGAGTAAGAGCCACTTCACCCATTGCTGCCCAAAACACCTAAAACACCTGACAATTTTGGTCATATCTTTTCAAAAAGAGCACTTTTTGCCAAACTTTTCAAAGAGAAATGTTGAGCAAGAGTCAACTCACAACTCTCCTTCAAATAGTTTATGAGTTGATGCTTAATTCCAAAGATACATTCGAAAATAGCATATGTGCAGACGACACTTGTCAGTTGATCTGCTTTTAACACCCCAAAACACCGGAAGATTTTGGTCATATCTTTCCGATCAGACCAATTTTTGCAATACTTTTAACGTAGCTACCACACTTACCTCTCTGGCTTAACCCTTTCAATTTTTGGCAATACTTTTTACGTAGAAATGCTGAGCAAGACTCAACTCAAAACTCTCCTTCAAATATTTTATGAGTTGATGCTGAATTCCACAGATGTATTCAAAAATAGCGTAGATGCAGACGGGTTTGTCAGTTGATCTTCAGGCCTGAATGGGTTAAGGCTAAGTGTTTACCCTTTCCTGCCCATAACACCCCAAAACACTTGACGATTTTCATATCTTTCTGAAAAAGTGCATTTTATGCAAAAAAATTCATGGAGAAATACTAATCAAGACCCAATTCACAACTACTCTTCACAACACCTGACGATTTTGGTCATATCTTTCTGAAAAAGTGCATTTTATGCAAACATTTTCATGGAGAAATACTAATCAAGACCCAATTCACAACTCCTCTTCAAATATTTTATCAGTTGATGTTTTATTCCAAAGTTACATCCAAAAATAGGGTATGTGCAGACGACAGTTGATCTGCAGGCCTGAATGGGTTAAGGCTAACTGTTTACCTTTTCCTACCCATAATACCCAAAACACCTGACGATTGTAGTCATATCTTTCCGACCAGAGTATTTTTTGCAAAACTTTTCAAGAAGAAATGTTAACCAAGACCCAGTTCACAACTCTCCTTCAAATATTGTTTGAGTTTTTGCTTAATTTCAATGTTACATCCAAAAATAGCGTATGTGCAGACGACATTTGCCTGTTGATCTGCAGGCCTAAATGGGTTAAGGCTAAGTGTTTTGTTTGCATGGCTCCTTGGTTCATAGGAGTAGAAGCTATAAGTGGTTTGCTGTGACAACAACTCTGCAGGTTAAGGTACTATAACAACTACTTAAACCTCCGGTCTCTGTTGACTTTCCTACTGACTAAGTGACTTGCCTAGCTACTAGGCCCTGCCTGGGATCTAGACCAGGGTCTTAGCCAGGATTTAGAAACTGAATAGTAAAATAAAGTAATTATTCAAGGGAGACCACAATATACTCCACAAGATTACAACCATTAACATGTATTTATTTAATCATAATAAGGTATGATATCCATATACAATTCCATGGGAATTATATTGAGGTGAAAAAATTCAATTATATGCTTGATATTGACTTTTCAAGAAATTCCTCATGAAAGAAATTGGCTGTCCTTAAGGGTGATTTTTGATAGTTTGGGACTTTGGTTGTCCAAATAGGAAGTAACGCCCAGACGCCCAGCTGATTAAGGCTATGACTGTGTGTCACTAATTGATATGAACTCCAACATGAGTTGAAAGATCACTCAAAACATTGTTTACTTTATAACTACACGTACTTGTAATACTTTGTATCTATGACTCATAAAACATGTCCTTCTTGTTGAAGTTATAGATGATATCTAGAACAAGAAATACTTGTGTTTTTACCTCTCTCCTACTTGTCAAAGGTCGAAGTACAGCCTACATATTATGATATCATGATTGCAAAGTTCACTTGTGGCAAGAAGCGATGGTTTTTCCTTTTTAACCCATTCACACTCAGAGTTACTTGAGAAAGTACCGTCTGCTACTCTCATACTTTTGAAAATAACTTGGGAATAAAGCAAAAGTTCACAATATATTTGAAGTAGAGTTGTTGCTTGGCTTCTGATGAACATTTCTCCTTCAAATATTTTCCAAAAAATGCTTTTATTAGAAAAGTATTATCAAAATTGTCAGGCCTGTTTTGGCCGCTCTAAGTGTTAATGGGTTAACACTTCCATCCTTAGGAGCTCCCTCTAGAAATTGATCTTACGATATTAAATGGGGCTGTAAGCACAAAAAAGTGGTAGAGGGGGGTTAACACAATAAAAGTGTAAGGAGGGAGGTTTAAGCAAGGAAAACGTGAGGGGATGGTTTTTTTTAGTAAGAAATAATGGTGGGAGGGGGGATCAGTGCCTAAAAAGGCAATGGGATGGGGGTTTACACAAGAAATGGTGGTGGGAGGGGGGGGGGGGGGGTAACATAATTTAACCCATTCACACTCAGAGTTTCTCTAGAAAGTATCGTCTGCTACTTTCATACTTTTGAAAATAACTTGGGAATAAAGGAAAAGTTCTCAAAATATTTGAAGGGGAGTTGTTGTTTGACTACTGGTTAACATTTCTCCTTCAAATATTTTCTAAAAAATGCTTTTGTTAGAAAAATATATCCAAAATTGTCAGGCCTGTTTTGGCCGCTCTGAGCATTAATGGGTTAAGTGTTGGAAGGATGGTTAAAGCTTGCAAATAAACGGTAGAGGAGGTGGGTTTACACAAGGAATAATGGTGGGAGGGGGGTTTAGACAAGGAATAATGGTGGGAGGGGGGTTTAGACAAGGAATAATGGTGGGAGGGGGTTTAGACAAGGAATAATGGTGGGAGGGGGGTTTAGACAAGGAATAATGGTGGGAGGGGGGTTTAGACAAGGAATAATGGTGGGAGGGGGTTTAGACAAGGAATAATGGTGGGAGGGGGGTTTAGACAAGGAATAATGGTAGGAGGGGGGTTTAGACAAGGAATAATGGTGGGAGGGGGGTTCAGACAAGGAATAATGGTGGGAGGGGGGTTTAGACAAGGAATAATGGTGGGAGGGGGGTTTAGACAAGGAATAATGGTGAGAGGGGGGGGGGGGGTTTACACAAGAAATGCCAGGGGGTAGGTGGTTTGCACAGGAAATGATAGTAGAAAGGGTTATAAACAAGAAAGAGTGTTTGGGTTGGATCTTAGTAAGAAAAAAAAAGGTGGTGGGAGGGAGTTTAAAGCAAGAAAAGGTTGTGGGAGGGGGTTCTCAGTGCAAGATATTGGTTGGAGACACGAAAACCTGAAATCTCTGGTACTATTCTAATTGTGATTGCAGCATATTCGCAGATGTTGACCTAGAGGCTGCGATGGTCTCCTATCATTAGGTATGTATGCCAGGGGGCCTGTGTAGTGTTTACGGCCGTAGCCAGCTATCCCAGAGTGCTGTAGCAGCACCTTTAGGGTTTGCGCGGCACAGCTTTACGCGACCAGCCCACATGGGACGAGTCCCACAAGGTCACCCGTCGTCTCAGGTGGGCCACGTGGAAATAACTCGTTATCAGGTAAGAAGATGCTCCGGAACATCTGCAATCACATGCAATTTGGCTAGTTTGAAATCGGCTTTGTATTGATTGATTTTTCAACTATGGGTTATTGTAAATAGGAAACCAGCAGTGGTAAAAATTCAGTTGATATGGCCAGCAGCATGTCTGGGCATTATCTTAACCCCCAAACCCTCATAAATCACCCCTCAGGACACCCAGGGGGTGCTGTGAGTACAATGTAATGTACAATGATTCTCAACATTTCAGCTGAAACTCTTGGTATAG
>CAWWDR010000890.1:0-20041 GCA_963942565.1 Maea johnstoni | reverse complement strand
ACACAGAGCCCAATCATCCACCCTTCCTTATACCCAGTGGGTTGTTTATTCAGGCGCGGATCCACACCAGTTTGCATCGATGCATGTGCATCGATCAATCTTGGAAGTGCATCGATTCATATCAAAGTGCATCGGTCAATTTCTAAAGTCCACGCTAACCATTTTCTAATTATTTGGGGAAGCAGTGGTGGCGATCCTACTCTGGGAGGTTATATTTTTACGCAATGACGTCTGTCTCTGTAGGGCAGGAAGTAAATGACCGTACATGTGTATAATCTAAGGCTCCGGACGACCAGGCTAGCGAGTATTCTCAGGGGAGTCTGGCTAATCGCCATCACGCCAGGTGTGGCAGGATGGGGGGGGGGGGGGGGGGGGGACATCCTCTCCCATCATCAATTGCACGTCCGACTCAGTGATGCATCCCGATTAAGGGTGCACCAGGGACAATGCCAATCTACAGCAATCTTCACCAGTGACTAAATATCGTCTAATAATTCTTGTTTTGTCAACTATGAATGGTTAAATAGGTTTGAACAATTGTGATTTTTTTAGGAAATGTGTATCTTTTCCGAAACCTTGTGTTTAGACCAGAAATTGACACATTTTCTGTATGATCAAGCCCCTGTAGGACAACGAACATACAGACCCTTTTAATGAGATTTTGATGAGCGTTACATACAGAAACTTGATAGCCTCAGAACTTTTCTATAACATTTATTGTAAGAAACAAATTAAATATATCTCTTTTCTATCATCGTATGCTCATTGGGTTACTTAGTGAACATAGGGTCATTTGAGATTTTTATATCAATTAAAGACGATGCACTTTTCCTCAAAATAAACTAATGTTTAGGCTATCACTGAAAAGTAAAATATTTGCTGTTAAAACGGCTCCCACAGGCTTGCTCACACTCTTAAATGAAGAAAAAACGGATATGTAGCGAGAGACGAATTACTATATGCGCTGCAGTGAAGGGCCGGACATGCCAGGGGTCTCTGATCTGCATCAGCGTGAGGTCACGAGGGATCACGGTCCAATCAGGGCCCTCGTATCATTTAAATTGAATAGAAACCTGAGCGCCATCATGCGCAGAGCACGACTTTTTGGCTATTCTCTGAGGCTACCCCAATCAGGTTGACCGGCTGGTTTCATATTCACTTGTTTTATTTATCTAAGATACAATCAGGGGAGGTTGTTGGTCTTTCCTCATTATGGAATTTCTTCAAGTCACAATCGCTTCAAATTAACATGCATTTAGAGTATCTAATTTACCAGATTTGCTTTAAATTGTGATATTTATAGAAGACAAAAATCACATGCACTGTGATAACAAATGATGAAGTTATGTAAAATACCAACATGAGGAGAAGTGTGAACAAGGTTACCTACTAAATTCGTGAAATATAGAAAGTTTCAAACAAAGTTGCGATATATTTACAGTGAAAATAATGTTCCATTAACTGCTCTGAAAATGCAGGAGAATGCATCTCAGAGCACCTACATATAAAAAAATCCCCGGGGTCTAAAGCGGCCCCCGGACCCCCGCCGCAAAGGAATTCGAGATTGCGGCGCTCGCGCCAGCGGCCGTAGGCCGCTGCACCCTCCAACCCCCTCATTTTTCCAAATTCTCCAAAGGTGCATAGCTCGATTTTTTAGGCTGGATCCGCCCCTGTTATTGAGAAACGTTAGAGATCTCCATTAAGGTGCTTCAGTACACGGGGGGCCACGATCTCTTTTCAATTGGCCGCAGACGAAGTCCAGCCGTCTCGACCGCAGACATTCCACTTGTAAGCCAGGGCTCGTTTTTTCAACACATTCATGCCAGTGAGCCTGAACACTGACCTGCTTATAACCTTGTGATCAGAGCAATTGTAAAAATATTCAAAAGAGAACTGTTGGTCGAAATTAATTACAACTGTATAAGAACCGTAGATAAATGAAATAATATTTCTTTTCCAAGCCCTATTATTGTACGGCCGAACCTAAGTTTATTTTGGGTCACATATAACATCATTCTAACTTTTTAAACATTGAAATCTACTGCATCAAATAATTTGGAGTGGTTAAAAATCAAATACGAGAAGAGAGATTCAGGAGAAATGATCCGTTGTGTGCGCATCCTAAGCAAATACTAGTAGGTCACTCGCAATGTCAAACAACCTGGAGTCTAATAGTCAAACAACATTTGGTTTACTGTTGCATAAAACGAACGCAAGTGACTGACAGTGGAAACACTAGATGGCAGCACCAACCTGATACACACGTGTGCTGTTTTGGAAATTTAAGATAAACAACAACTCGAAATTCCAGTTTTATTGACGTATGATGTATGTTACATCACTGTGCACAGGCATACCACAATAGTGAATAGTGAGGCATTCGTTTACTCGAGTATGGAGTGATGTAGCGTGTCGTACGACAGTGCAGGTAATGCAAATGGCGACCGAATCAGTGATTATACTACACTTGGTCACTTCAGGCATGAACTGTATAGAGTTGGCAGCATGATATGAGTTTATTTTGCGGTATGCCTGTGGGTATGATTACAAACAAACCCACATTGGATTTCAAAAACCTTACTGTTGCATAATTTAGTCGTCAAATCTAAACGTTTGGATGTTGTAATTTTCCCTTTATTTTGATCAATATTTTCGTTTGTTTTGCACTATCCAGCAGTTTAATGTTATGGTTTTCATGCAGGTTGGGTGTCTTCGTGCTCTGCACCTATGAATTATATAGACCCTCTGATATGATGGGCATACAGCCTGATACAGGCTGTATTCTAGGGAAGTCGGTTTACACTCTTTAAGCCCCTACTGAAGCACCTTAAGGTGATAGTCTAGTACACCAAGATAATCACCACTAGGTGGTGTCCTTGGCTGGCCCCTAAGAATGGATATCAAAACAAAAGATTACACATGAGTAGTGATCAGTCGCAACTCTCTATTGTTGTACGGCCACGACGGCCCACGAGGACAAAAGGTGTGCCCCATAGGGCCTTCCGTGTTAAATTTGTACCAAACGACATGGCTATCTCCTTCGACCATGCAGATTCCTTCGAGATCGACCATTTTGACAAGAATTTTCATCTCATTTTTTGGATGAAAGTGAATAACGATGTGGTCTTCGAAGCCATTGTTTTAGAATATGACAGATATGAACCCCCTCTAGGTGCAAGGTCATATCACAAGTACCTCGTATTATGACAGGACCTGAAAATCAGCATTAACTACGTAAACCACGTGCTGTTAGTAATTTTGAGGCGTATGAGAACATTCAAGAATGTTTTTAAAATACTCATCGTGCAGATTCGCGGTTGAGGTAGGACCTTGCACCTCACCAAAGACATGAATGATCAAATGGCAGAGTATGATTTTCAAGTAAGGGGTGAGTCTTGACATTTTGCCAAAAAACAAAACACAGCCAGATATGTTCGTAAAAGGTGCCACATGAAGTCAAAATAGCAAATTATCGATAAGTCTATCATCATTCTGTAACTATGAGATTTAACTCAGTTTTCAGATATTTAATTTTTAAAAATGACGTGGGTATCGGGTAGGGTTCTACCTTAAGATACTGCAGACTGGCTTGTCAAGGCGACAACCCCCTTCCACGCAAGATGTGGCAATTATTAGTTCACACTTTTACCAATAGATGTCAGCACAAAGCAGAAGCAGCAGGCACAGCCTTCGTTCTTTCGATAAAAGCGCGACATTAAACCAATACTCAATGCAAATGGATTAATTGTATAGCCTCGTATATATACTTTTTGCGGAAGTATTTAGTTGAATATGACAATAAAATGAAGCTATTGCAAAGCTTGTGGCTTAAAGGGAATCTAATCGCAGGAATTTGCTTGTTAAATAGTTAAAATAGGGGTGTTCCCCTCTCAATAATTGAAAGCAGCTCTATAGTGAAGGTGTCGGATTTTTCGACTGCATTTAAAGACACCACATTTTTTTCATTCTTGAAACTAAAAGATAACTATTGGTTGCTTGTTTTACACACGTGGCAATTTTAATAGATTGGCTCATATCGCGAACTAGGTAGAAATTCACCTGAATCGATACTTTCTTATCAAACATCACCAGTGTCTCCCAGTTACAGTCTCAACAGGTATAGGTAGCATCTCAAGATTCCGCACATTTGTGCGGCAACCATACAAATCCGTTGGTATAATGGTTAGCGGGTTTGAACGGTGATGCCATGATCGTGGCATCCGAAGAGGCTTTAATAAAAAATGCAATTATAAACATGAAGCGAAACTAATGTCATATCTTGGATTAAGAAAAGAATGTGTTGGTCTTCTAAGGTCATATTAGGTTCATTCCTTGCGTATCACATCAATTACCAAACTCTGAAGCTATTGGTGTACGAGAGTAACGAAATTTAGAATTTCATTTATCATCACTTTTTGTGCCATATGCATATTGCGGCTAATTCGTGACCCGCCAGTTGTAAGTGGTGTAGAACCCGTAGTGCCCGGCAAAAACCACCCCGCCTACTGCCTATATCCAAGTTACTGGCAACCTTCTCACATGCCCCATAGAGAGTAATCAAAGTGCTATATAACCGTCGTGTTTGTATTCAAACTAGCATTTTGGGCACATTCTTTTGAATAGGCACTTGTACGTTTCGATAAGTAAACGTAATATTACATAAAACTGATTTAGAAATTCAGCATTTTCACACTTTCTTCGGTCCTGTTTAATATATGCTAAACATACAATGATATAAAGCGAATGGGAAAGGCCTGAACTGGACTCATTTTCACACACAGATTAGTACTCTGAGTGGTCTTATGAGCGGGAATCAAATATTCGTATTCGAAATTAACCCACAAACGTTTTAGAAGGGAGCAGCGAGTCATATTAGGCTATAGAAAGTGAAGAGCTGCACTAAACAGAGGTTTCCAAAATCACAATACTTCTCGTTTTTGAAACAACCTCCTTCATTTAATATTGACCCCTTGAAGCTTAGATTTTACCACATGATTGAAAATAATTACTTATAATTAATGTCTGCTCTAAAGACCTTGCATTGATCGAGTGATTTGAATATCTAATAGTTGACTTTGGTTCCATAATTACTGGAATAAAACGGGATTTTAAGAAGAGATTTGGACGTTTTCAAAACTTCATACACAACCATTAGTCAAAGGAGCACACAACCCAAGAGAGACCAGATAAGCTTAATACACGATCATTATTAAATGTAACACACACCACAGGAGAGATCAGATAAGAAAGGGCCATTATGTGCTTAGATAAACATCACAGCTGGGTACAGCATGCAGCTTTTTAAAAAGTCCTTCATTGTATCGTATTGTATTGTATCTTTATTGACTGTACTGTTTTATAGGTACAAAATCATAGCAAATACAAAACATATAAATAAACAAAATAAACAAACAAAATAACATGTAAACTAAAATGAAGGAACATAAGAGAAGAAAGTATAGACCCGAGCCGAGCTACACGGGTTGCTGACTGCTTTAAGGGGGCTCGGGACCTTCGTTCTTTAATTGAGACTTCTATGTAAAGATTGACCAATATCTTGGTCATTGTACAAGAAAACCCCAATAAACTATATATTTTATGAAAGCTGAGAATCTGGAGAGGTCAAATATCCTAAACATCTTTTATGATACCATCACAGTTCCCTGGGGGTGGGGCCTAAAAACAGTGATGTGGATTTCTAATACATATGTTTTTGCAAAGTACCTCCTGGCTTCAATAAAGGTTTAACACAGTTGATATTTATATATCATATAGAAAACATCCTTGAGCAAATTCTACTTATTCATTTTTTTAAATATTTGTTCCTAAAGGAATTTACAGCAAGTTAAAGTTGTGATCAATATTTTTTTGTTGAATCTTACCTTTCTTCATTTTTGAAGTTGAATTAAGAAACAACTAGAGCAGATATAAAAAAAATGAAAAACTGGAATCTGCCCAAGGATGTTTTTGGTCATGTGTTAAAATCTCAGCATTCTAAGATCAATATTGAATGAATGGGGGCCTTTTAAAAATGAGAAGTATGGTGATTTCAGAAAGCCTTCAAACCAGCTGTTAAAGCCAGCCCTGCATATCCTACAGCCTATTATGATGTTCTGCCCCTTTATGCAACTTTTAAGGATAATTTGAAATAAGAATATGATTTGCATATATTGGTAGAATAGTTTGAATGTTTGATAGTTCACTTGGTACCTCAATTACTGGAATAAAAAAGGATTTTTAGCAAATATTTGGAGGTTTCTACTGGTAGAGGCTGGACTCCCTAGTGAGCACTCCTCCCCCCAGCTGATAAGGAAAGATATGAGACTATCACTGACTGCTAATTGCATATTGGCTGTCTGGCAGTGAATCCGCTCCATAACAATTACTCAGATGCTGCAATAAGGCTACTTTGGTACACTATAGTAATGTGATGACGTCATCATCAGGGGATTAAGTGTACCATAATTATAGTACACAAGTACCCTCATCAGGGGATTAAGTGTACCATAATTATGGTACACATGGTGGTCAGTACTCAGTGACCTAGGGGATTAGTCCTAGGGTGTGAAGGGATTATTTTTATGGTGGGACTATGGTACACTTTCTATAACCTGATGAGGAGTGGTTTCTGGTGCCAACATTAGGGGATTAGTCCCAGGGTGTGAAGGGATTTTCTCTGGAATTCCCCATGACTTGCACCCACCAGGCATTTTGGTCAACATTTTTCTACACTTGTGATCTAGTGCATGTGGAGTATTTAATTAGGTGTATATATGAAGAAATGACTTAGAATACCATTAATATCAAATGAAGTCCCAACCCCCTATTCTGGACTTTGGGGGATTTTTTAGGATTTTGATGGCCCATTGAACTTAGATGGTTTGTCCATGTTCCAATTGATTCAAAATAACGCCCAACCCCCTATTGTGGACTTTGGGGATTTTTCAAGATATTGCCACCACATACAACTTAGTTGTATTACTTATGATCTGATTGATACAAAATAACGCCCAACCCCCTGTCTTGGACTTTGGGGATTTTTCCAAAATACTGCTACCACATACAACTTAGTTGTACCACTTATGATCTAATTGATAAAAATGACACCCCCAACCCCCTATTCTGGACTTTGGAGGGTTTTCAGGATTTTGATGGCCCATTCAACTTGGATGGTTTGCCCATGTTCCAATTGATTCAAAATGACACCCCAACCTCCTATTCTGGACTTTGGGGTATTTTTTTGATGATTTTGATGGCCCATTCAACTTAGATGGTTTGCCCATGTTCCAATTGATTCAAAATAATGCCCCAACCCCCTGTCTTGGACTTTGGGGATTTTTCCAAAATACTGCTACCACATACAACTTAGTTGTACCACTTATGATCTAATTGATACCCCAACCCCCTATTGTGGACTTTTTTTTTTTTTCAAGATATTGCTACCCCATACAACTTAGGTGTATTACTTATGATCTAATTGATACAAAATGACACCCCAACCCATATCTTGGACTTTGGAGATTTTTTCAAGATATTGCTACCACATGCAACTTTGTTGTAATACTTATGATCTAATTGATACATGTATCATAACGAAAACAGAAATGTAAAGTAAAAAAACAACAACAACACAATGTGTGTATGACTTATGTGACGATTGTATTCATGCAATAATATGTTTGTGAATAAAAAGTAAAATATATTTCCTGAGTTCTTACCTTAATCATCTCTTGCCAGCTTGTATGCCAGCTCATAATCTTCGCTAACGGTTGTAGTGGGTGCAGTATCTTCATCGTCTATATAAATATATGATGGCCATTCGATATTTTTCTGGCTACATATCCAATAATGGGAATACACTAACATAATTATCACTATTAAAATAAAGGCAACAGCGCCGGAAAGAACAAGTCTTCTCGACAGTGCCATTTCTAACAGTGGCACCCCCAAAGCGTACACCGTTTGGCATATGCATGTTTTAACAGCTGCTTCTACATACCTCAAGACACTTTTATTATACCTATGAAGGACATTGCCTTATAACTGTTTAACGTAGATTACCCCTCACACTCCAACAAATGCAAGACACCCGTAAACATGCAAGGCTGGGAGAAGTACATAAACAAGATTTACTACGATCCTAAACATCCTGCCAGCTTTTCAGGGGTTGAAAAAATTTACAGTGCCGCGCAAAAGGATGGCAGAAATATCAGTCGCACTCAAATCAAGCAATGGTTAAAATCCCAAGAAACCTACACCCTTCACAGAAGGGCCCGAAGAAAATTTCCACGTAACAAGTTTATAAGCAATGGCATAGACGATGTCCATGATGCAGATTTAATGGATATGACAGGCCTCTCTAAAGTAAATGACGGTTTTAAATACGTACTGATCATCATAGATACATTTTCCCGATTCTTATGGACAGCCCTTTTGAAAAACAAAACTGGAGATGAAGTTGTACAAGGTTTGGAAGATATTTATGTCGATGGTCATAAGCCTAACCTCCTACGAACAGATAAAGGAAAGGAATTTACCAACTTTAAAGTTCAAAAATATTTAAAGTCCCTAGGAGTGGTGCATATTGTGTCCAACAATGAAGTCAAAGCCTCTTTTGCCGAATCTGTCATCCGGACCTTGAAAAACAAGTTATATCGCTACATGACAGAAAAGCAAACCCAACGTTACATTGACGTATTAGGGGACATGGTTGATAGTTATAATGGAACTTATCACCGATCCATTAAACGGGCCCCAAATGACGTGACCAAAGAGAATGAATGGGAAATTTTCAGACTACCCTATATCACCAAAAAGAAAAAACAAGTCAAGCCTCCACAATTTAAATTTGAAATAGGAGATGTGGTTCGTCTCTCATACTTGGCAAAGACATTTGACAGAGGCTATGATCAAAAGTGGACCGGCGAACTCTTCCGCATTGTGAAACGATATCTACGAAGAGGCATTCCCGTGTACAAAGTTCAAGATTATGCAGGAGAGTCCATCACAGGAACATTCTATGAATCAGAACTGCAAAAAGTAGAAGTATCTCCTGATCATGTATACAAGATTGAAAAAATCCTAAAAACCCGGAAGAGGAAAGGAGAAACAGAGTACTTGGTTCGTTGGTTAAATTGGCCGAAGAAGTATGATCTATGGATCAATGCAGCAGATATGCAAAACATTGGAGACACTGCCACCCTTAAAAAGCCTGACTCCCAATGAAGCGTTTCATTTCACAGAAACACCATGGAGAAACAACAGTTCCACCTCTTTCTCTCCAGTGCCGATTCTTTAGAATATTACCCTACCAATAATGCAGGCCACTTTATAGTACACTTACCTGAAACCTTAAAGTTAGAAGGGGATTGGTGGGTGGCTCTAAGCGATATAAGCTATCCTGAACCTTTGGACACTACATGCATCAATGTCACAACAACCATTTGTGAAGATTCTGTCTGGCGTGGAGCAAAGCAAGCTATATTACGGAGAATAACCACTGATGGAAATGCGAATCACCATATATTTGCACTTCCATACTATCAAAGAGTCAGGGGTAAAGAAATAGATTGGCTGTCTATCTATATAAGGGATGAAAATAACCAACCAGTGTCATTCATCAAGGGAACCTTGACGTGTACACTTCATTTCTGTCGTGAATTTAATCGCCTGGGGGTAAAATGAAGTCAGTGCCCTATGTACCAGATCCCCGTAAATTTATTAACATGTTTAAGTCTTCCAAATTAGATCCATCTCTCGAAGCCTTGCCTGTGCAAACAGGTGGAAGTCCTACAGTTTTCAATACCACTGAAGCTGTCACACATATTGACCTTCAAGTCAAAAGGAGACCCAGAGCAAGTAGTATAAAAAGGAAATCAAAGCCACGCAAGACCACTTCTACTACTGATCGTCGAGGGAAGCAGACAACAAGCAAGAGAAAGACAGTTAAAAGACTTGCTACGAAATCTACCAAAAAGAAAAATCCTAGCAAATCTAAACCAGCAAAGAAAAGGAAATCACCCAAAACCCAAAATAAAAGAAGCACAGTCTTTGATTAGGATGGCTTACATTACGAGACAAAGTCAAGAAGTTCTAAATAAAGACCTTATGCTCTTTCCTACCCTACCTACCAGTGTTGGCATAGAAAAAACGTTTTGGACTGAACATCAAACCCTGGGAACGATACGAGAGAATACGCCTTTTGAGTTTAATATACCTGGAACAGGGGGCCATTATACTAAACTAGACAAATCCAGACTAAAAGTGAGAGCAAAGATTGTTAAAGCTGATGGAACCAATCCTAGTGTAGTAGATTATGGACCAGTCAACATTCCTTTACACAGTGCTTGGCAACAGGTAGATGTGTATCTTCAAGACAGACTGCTTAGCTCTGCAGGCACCAACTATCCCTACCTTGCCTATGCTAAGACCCTGTTAAATACTGATGTGACAACTAAAGAAACCGAACTGACATCCCAACTTTATTATCATGATACGGCCGGCTTTATGGATGCCACAGACCCCTTACTCGGAAGCAATGGAGGACTGGCCGAACGTTATTCAGCCTTCATCTCAGGCAATGAAGTGGATATTGAAGGACCACTCCTAGAAGACATATTCTCAACATCACGCCCACTAGTGAACGGCGTGGATATCAAGATCAAGTTATGGCCAAGCAAGAATACTTTCCGTCTACAGAGTGCAAAAGAGGAATATCGTCTAGTAATAACAGATATCATCTTAAAGTTGTGTAGACTCAATGTGGACTATGGACTTATGACTAGTCACATGGAAATGATGAAAACCGTCACTGCCAAATACCCTTACATACACTCGGACATCAAGACCTATGCTTTGCCTGCTGGACAATTCAACTTTAACCTAGATGACATATTCCAAGGACAACGACCCACCCATATTGCTTTTATGATGGTGTCAGGAGAGGCATACAATGGTTCATATAGCAAAAATCCCTACAATTTCCAACATTTCAATCTCAACTACTTGAGCTGTGAGGTCGATGGTCAGAGTGTTCCTGGCAAAGCCTATCAACCCAAGTTCAATAAAACAGGAGGCCAGAATTTTATTTCGTGCTTCAAAGCTTTGTACTCCGAGACAGGAATTTGGGGCGACAATCGCAAAAACGGAATTACCAGAGAAGACTTCCCAGAGGGTTATAGCGTCTTTGTATTTGAGCTAGAGTCTTCCCCACTAACTACTCCACACTTTCCACTCATCAAACAAGGCAACGTGAAATTGGAGGGAAGGTTTGATTCTGCGCTTTCAGAGACCGTCATTGCGCTGGTGATTGGAACCTTTCCTGCACAGTTTGAAGTGGACGCAGCACGTAACATACTCTGAATATGAACACTCAGCAATTAAAGTGTGCTTTACAGCAAGACCCCGTCACATGCCTGCAGCTGGGGGGTGTATGCGCCGTGGATCAGCTTCCAAACAAAATAAAGAAGAAACCCTCTCTCTACATAGTCAACACAGATCCCATCCGCCTGCCCGGAACCCATTGGATAAGCCTTTATTTTCCAATTCAAGGACCAGCAGAGTTTTTCGATTCAGCCGGAAGACATCCAAGTTTCTATCATCCGAACTTTTTGACATTTCTTAAAGGAAATGCAGACTCATTTGTATATAATGACAAAGCACTTCAGGGGTTATATCATCCCACCTGCGGACAGTTTTGCTTATGTTTTTCTTTTATGAGATGTAGAGGAATTAGTTTAGAATTTATAGTCAATCAATTTTCAAAAAACAAAAATGTCAATGACCATGATGTTATTCAATTTGTCAAAAGTCATTATGACTTGACTGTTGCTTTTTGTAAAAATATATTTGTGCAAACTGCTGTATGTTTATTGTAGATCAATAAAATTATAAAATTTATCAACGTGTTTGTTCTTCATGTCTGAAGGGTTAACGTTTGGCTCAAGACTGGGAGGTATGTGTCTGTTTAGACATCTATATCCAGCGGGAGAATGTTTAGACATCTGCCCCTAATGGGGGGACCAAGTTTTTTATGAGGTACTAGTCAGCGGGAGTCTGAATCTCCATTGCTAAGGATGGGACACGCCGTTGAACCACCGAATATGTATCTGCTTTTTCTAATTTTGTTTATTCAATTATTGTTGTATTGGTGGGAGAGATTTTACATTCCACCATATTGGTACATACCTCGCAATCCTGAACCAAGTGATGACGACGAAGCAACTCAAAGAGAGAACTTGGGCGGGTAAAATGTAAGTACTACATGCATGATAAAAACAAAGGCGAATCTTAACGTATATACAAACAATTTTATTTTCAAACAGTAACTACACAACCTATCAAATCAATATGTACATGTCGTTCAATTGCTTATTTATTAAGCATCAACATTCCATAACAGTTCATACATTAAAGGTTCTACTTCATTAAACTACTTAAAGTATTGCATTAGGCACAAGCTGTATCTTAGGTTACAGATTAATAGTAATATATGCACAATAGATTCTAGCTAGCGTTCGTCAATATAATTTGTTTTTATTTTGAATATTTGTCTTTGATTAATAACTTTTAGCAAAGTAATTCCGGCAATAGGCTCCATAGGGCACTATCGGTCACCAGCTCAAAGTAATTGAATCAAATATTCAAAATTAAAAACAAATTCAAATGTATAAAGTCATTTATTTCAAAGTCGTATCCATTTCTTTGGCTTCTTTTTGACAGCAGACAAGTTTTTATTTTTTGATTTCTTATTGACAGCAGTCAGGTCTTTATTCCTAGGCTTCTCTTTTACAACAGATACATTACTAGCTGATATTTTCTTCTCAACTGCAAGTTTATCTTGTCTAGGGGTAGTTTTACAGTTTATCAATTCAGTACGCCGCTTTTCGTTACCAATTAGTCCAATTGGTATGTTCATATCTGCCAAGACTCTATAAAACTCGGTACAACCAATAGCAGTTAAGTTTTTGTAATTATACAAGGCATCCTTAACTAAGTCACTGATGTGTGATCCAACGATACATTGACCCCGTATGCAGACTTCACCACGTTCATTCCATGTTAATGTCTTATCTTTGTCACTTTGAATATGCATCAGCAAAGCCCGGGCTTTATGTTGGTTGTTTTTGGGTATGGCCATCAAAATAGTGTCCAATTTCATTTGTGTGTCATCACAAGCATTGTTTGACCAATTGTCACTGTCCATTACACATTTATCACCGCTGGTTAATACGTTGACATCATCGACAATCTGAGGGGCATCTTGTTTCAAGGGTTCAGTCTTGGAGGTTTGTTGAGCTTGTAGTAGTCTTTCATATTTCTCCATTGGGATGAGGATGCTTTTCTGATAGGTCATCTTCACAGCACGCTCTGTAAGAAAGGTAGGACAGCCTTTAGCAACAGTTGTAATGCAGGTAACTTAGTGTGCAGTTGTAAACGCTTCCGCTTTCTACTCTTCTTGTTATCAGATAAATGGGATAAAAATGTCTTGTACGGTTTTAAGCGTTCCTTGGTCTTTTTGAAAGTGGAATGTTACCATAAAGCACATTCACTGAAATTTCACACAGGGCTTTCAACTGATCATCTGTGATATTTCGTAGAAGATCCTTAAGTTGCTTTGTTGATGGTGACTTAATCAACAGCTGAATGAAACCCAAGTTGTCTCGAATCACTTTACTCATTATCTAGCGTAAAATGCTATGTAATGATATTTAGATAGAAGAAGTGTATTCAAGGATCCATGTGAATAGTACGACCGCCAAAAGGAAAATGAAGTGGCTCACCTATTGTATCCTATTTATTACAGTTGGTAGATGATAGGGTATTCGTCTGGGAAGACATGTGTGCGGAGTCGCAATTTATCATCAGAATGAGGTGACAAGTCCACTATGATGTAGGAGTAGGACAGGCGGGTGCAGTCCTTGTAAGCATTGATAAATGTAGAACTCTTTCCTGGATACAGCTGACGTGCCAGATGACTTATTTGAGAAGCATCCCTCAAGTTGCGGAAAATAATGATGTAGTTGGTGTTGAGGGCTATGTCTCTCGCATACTTTCCGGATTGGAAAATGTTTTGGACGATGAAGATGACGCTCAGATTCCGATGATGACATCCCTGTGTAAAAAGCAACACCATGTCAGGAGAATGTGTAACTTGATGCATCAAGTCGTCCAATATAATCAAATTATGTTCCCCATCTCTAGTAAATTCTTGAATAACTTCAGAGTTGGGCAATCCTTGATGAAGTTCAAAGTTTGGTATGGTTTTAACCATGTCATCAAATAAGGGTTGAAAGACACCATAACAGTACATCACTTTACGTACAGGTTTCCCTTGAATCATATCCTTTGAATTTTGCAAGAATCTGTAGGTCCAGTACGTCTTACCAGAACCCGTTCCGCCACTTATGATAAAACTACTACAGGGTTGGAAAGGAACCAATGACATTTCCATCTTGAACGATAAACCATGAATAAAATAAAAAATGAAAACATTCGTCTTTTATACCTTAGTACCCATAGGGAAGGGTGTCTAGATCCTCCAGCAGCACCCTCTTTGTGTACACCATGCGGTAATCCTTGTTTTCAGGACGGTTGTAGATCTTTTGGCCGTACTTCTCGCGGGAGATTTTGCTAGGGTTGGTGATGGTGATGAACTCCATGGCACTGTCAACGATTAGTTCTTTGATGGTGTTAAAGTTCACTAGCTAGGCATTCTTATGGTTGAGGGTGAAGCCACGAACTTTGCATGTGGTGTGATCATTGATCACACCACTTTGATATCCACGCCCACTAGTGAACGGCGTGGATATCAAAGTGATCAATGATCACACCACATGCAAAGTTCGTGGCTTCACCCTCAACCATAAGAATGCCTAGCTAGTGAACTTTAACACCATCAAAGAACTAATCGTTGACAGTGCCATGGAGTTCATCACCATCACCAACCCTAGCAAAATCTCCCGCGAGAAGTACGGCCAAAAGATCTACAACCGTCCAGAAAACAAGGATTACCGCATGGTGTACACAAAGAGGGTGCTGCTGGAGGATCTAGACACCCTTCCCTATGGGTACTAAGGTATAAAAGACGAATGTTTTCATTTTTTATTTTATTCATGGTTTATCGTTCAAGATGGAAATGTCATTGGTTCCTTTCCAACCCTGTAGTAGTTTTATCATAAGTGGCGGAACGGGTTCTGGTAAGACGTACTGGACCTACAGATTCTTGCAAAATTCAAAGGATATGATTCAAGGGAAACCTGTACGTAAAGTGATGTACTGTTATGGTGTCTTTCAACCCTTATTTGATGACATGGTTAAAACCATACCAAACTTTGAACTTCATCAAGGATTGCCCAACTCTGAAGTTATTCAAGAATTTACTAGAGATGGGGAACATAATTTGATTATATTGGACGACTTGATGCATCAAGTTACACATTCTCCTGACATGGTGTTGCTTTTTACACAGGGATGTCATCATCGGAATCTGAGCGTCATCTTCATCGTCCAAAACATTTTCCAATCCGGAAAGTATGCGAGAGACATAGCCCTCAACACCAACTACATCATTATTTTCCGCAACTTGAGGGATGCTTCTCAAATAAGTCATCTGGCACGTCAGCTGTATCCAGGAAAGAGTTCTACATTTATCAATGCTTACAAGGACTGCACCCGCCTGTCCTACTCCTACATCATAGTGGACTTGTCACCTCATTCTGATGATAAATTGCGACTCCGCACACATGTCTTCCCAGACGAATACCCTATCATCTACCAACTGTAATAAATAGGATACAATAGGTGAGCCACTTCATTTTCCTTTTGGCGGTCGTACTATTCACATGGATCCTTGAATACACTTCTTCTATCTAAATATCATTACATAGCATTTTACGCTAGATAATGAGTAAAGTGATTCGAGACAACTTGGGTTTCATTCAGCTGTTGATTAAGTCACCATCAACAAAGCAACTTAAGGATCTTCTACGAAATATCACAGATGATCAGTTGAAAGCCCTGTGTGAAATTTCAGTGAATGTGCTTTATGGTAACATTCCACTTTCAAAAAAGACCAAGGAACGCTTAAAACCGTACAAGACATTTTTATCCCATTTATCTGATAACAAGAAGAGTAGAAAGCGGAAGCGTTTACAACTGCACACTAAGTTACCTGCATTACAACTGTTGCTAAAGGCTGTCCTACCTTTCTTACAGAGCGTGCTGTGAAGATGACCTATCAGAAAAGCATCCTCATCCCAATGGAGAAATATGAAAGACTACTACAAGCTCAACAAACCTCCAAGACTGAACCCTTGAAACAAGATGCCCCTCAGATTGTCGATGATGTCAACGTATTAACCAGCGGTGATAAATGTGTAATGGACAGTGACAATTGGTCAAACAATGCTTGTGATGACACACAAATGAAATTGGACACTATTTTGATGGCCATACCCAAAAACAACCAACATAAAGCCCGGGCTTTGCTGATGCATATTCAAAGTGACAAAGATAAGACATTAACATGGAATGAACGTGGTGAAGTCTGCATACGGGGTCAATGTATCGTTGGATCACACATCAGTGACTTAGTTAAGGATGCCTTGTATAATTACAAAAACTTAACTGCTATTGGTTGTACCGAGTTTTATAGAGTCTTGGCAGATATGAACATACCAATTGGACTAATTGGTAACGAAAAGCGGCGTACTGAATTGATAAACTGTAAAACTACCCCTAGACAAGATAAACTTGCAGTTGAGAAGAAAATATCAGCTAGTAATGTATCTGTTGTAAAAGAGAAGCCTAGGAATAAAGACCTGACTGCTGTCAATAAGAAATCAAAAAATAAAAACTTGTCTGCTGTCAAAAAGAAGCCGAAGAAATGGATACGACTTTGAAATAAATGACTTTATACATTTGAATTTGTTTTTAATTTTGAATATTTGATTCAATTACTTTGAGCTGGTGACCGATAGTGCCCTATGGAGCCTATTGCCGGAATTACTTTGCTAAAAGTTATTAATCAAAGACAAATATTCAAAATAAAAACAAATTATATTGACGAACGCTAGCTAGAATCTATTGTGCATATATTACTATTAATCTGTAACCTAAGATACAGCTTGTGCCTAATGCAATACTTTAAGTAGTTTAATGAAGTAGAACCTTTAATGTATGAACTGTTATGGAATGTTGATGCTTAATAAATAAGCAATTGAACGACATGTACATATTGATTTGATAGGTTGTGTAGTTACTGTTTGAAAATAAAATTGTTTGTATATACGTTAAGATTCGCCTTTGTTTTTATCATGCATGTAGTACTTACATTTTACCCGCCCAAGTTCTCTCTTTGAGTTGCTTCGTCGTCATCACTTGGTTCAGGATTGCGAGGTATGTACCAATATGGTGGAATGTAAAATCTCTCCCACCAATACAACAATAATTGAATAAACAAAATTAGAAAAAGCAGATACATATTCGGTGGTTCAACGGCGTGTCCCATCCTTAGCAATGGAGATTCAGACTCCCGCTGACTAGTACCTCATAAAAAACTTGGTCCCCCCATTAGGGGCAGATGTCTAAACATTCTCCCGCTGGATATAGATGTCTAAACAGACACATACCTCCCAGTCTTGAGCCAAACGTTAACCCTTCAGACATGAAGAACAAACACGTTGATAAATTTTATAATTTTATTGATCTACAATAAACATACAGCAGTTTGCACAAATATATTTTTACAAAAAGCAACAGTCAAGTCATAATGACTTTTGACAAATTGAATAACATCATGGTCATTGACATTTTTGTTTTTTGAAAATTGATTGACTATAAATTCTAAACTAATTCCTCTACATCTCATAAAAGAAAAACATAAGCAAAACTGTCCGCAGGTGGGATGATATAACCCCTGAAGTGCTTTGTCATTATATACAAATGAGTCTGCATTTCCTTTAAGAAATGTCAAAAAGTTCGGATGATAGAAACTTGGATGTCTTCCGGCTGAATCGAAAAACTCTGCTGGTCCTTGAATTGGAAAATAAAGGCTTATCCAATGGGTTCCGGGCAGGCGGATGGGATCTGTGTTGACTATGTAGAGAGAGGGTTTCTTCTTTATTTTGTTTGGAAGCTGATCCACGGCGCATACACCCCCCAGCTGCAGGCATGTGACGGGGTCTTGCTGTAAAGCACACTTTAATTGCTGAGTGTTCATATTCAGAGTATGTTACGTGCTGCGTCCACTTCAAACTGTGCAGGAAAGGTTCCAATCACCAGCGCAATGACGGTCTCTGAAAGCGCAGAATCAAACCTTCCCTCCAATTTCACGTTGCCTTGTTTGATGAGTGGAAAGTGTGGAGTAGTTAGTGGGGAAGACTCTAGCTCAAATACAAAGACGCTATAACCCTCTGGGAAGTCTTCTCTGGTAATTCCGTTTTTGCGATTGTCGCCCCAAATTCCTGTCTCGGAGTACAAAGCTTTGAAGCACGAAATAAAATTCTGGCCTCCTGTTTTATTGAACTTGGGTTGATAGGCTTTGCCAGGAACACTCTGACCATCGACCTCACAGCTCAAGTAGTTGAGATTGAAATGTTGGAAATTGTAGGGATTTTTGCTATATGAACCATTGTATGCCTCTCCTGACACCATCATAAAAGCAATATGGGTGGGTCGTTGTCCTTGGAATATGTCATCTAGGTTAAAGTTGAATTGTCCAGCAGGCAAAGCATAGGTCTTGATGTCCGAGTGTATGTAAGGGTATTTGGCAGTGACGGTTTTCATCATTTCCATGTGACTAGTCATAAGTCCATAGTCCACATTGAGTCTACACAACTTTAAGATGATATCTGTTATTACTAGACGATATTCCTCTTTTGCACTCTGTAGACGGAAAGTATTCTTGCTTGGCCATAACTTGATCTTGATATCCACGCCGTTCACTAGTGGGCGTGATGTTGAGAATATGTCTTCTAGGAGTGGTCCTTCAATATCCACTTCATTGCCTGAGATGAAGGCTGAATAACGTTCGGCCAGTCCTCCATTGCTTCCGAGTAAGGGGTCTGTGGCATCCATAAAGCCGGCCGTATCATGATAATAAAGTTGGGATGTCAGTTCGGTTTCTTTAGTTGTCACATCAGTATTTAACAGGGTCTTAGCATAGGCAAGGTAGGGATAGTTGGTGCCTGCAGAGCTAAGCAGTCTGTCTTGAAGATACACATCTACCTGTTGCCAAGCACTGTGTAAAGGAATGTTGACTGGTCCATAATCTACTACACTAGGATTGGTTCCATCAGCTTTAACAATCTTTGCTCTCACTTTTAGTCTGGATTTGTCTAGTTTAGTATAATGGCCCCCTGTTCCAGGTATATTAAACTCAAAAGGCGTATTCTCTCGTATCGTTCCCAGGGTTTGATGTTCAGTCCAAAACGTTTTTTCTATGCCAACACTGGTAGGTAGGGTAGGAAAGAGCATAAGGTCTTTATTTAGAACTTCTTGACTTTGTCTCGTAATGTAAGCCATCCTAATCAAAGACTGTGCTTCTTTTATTTTGGGTTTTGGGTGATTTCCTTTTCTTTGCTGGTTTAGATTTGCTAGGATTTTTCTTTTTGGTAGATTTCGTAGCAAGTCTTTTAACTGTCTTTCTCTTGCTTGTTGTCTGCTTCCCTCGACGATCAGTAGTAGAAGTGGTCTTGCGTGGCTTTGATTTCCTTTTTATACTACTTGCTCTGGGTCTCCTTTTGACTTGAAGGTCAATATGGTGTGACAGCTTCAGTGGTATTGAAAACTGTTAGGACTTCCACCTGTTTGCACAGGCAAGGCTTCGAGAGATGGATCTAATTTGGAAGACTTAAACATGTTAATAAATTTACGGGGATCTGGTACATAGGGCACTGACTTCATTTTACCCCCAGGCGATTAAATTCACGACAGAAATGAAGTGTACACGTCAAGGTTCCCTGATGAATGACACTGGTTGGTTATTTTCATCCCTTATATAGATAGACAGCCAATCTATTTCTTTACCCCTGACTCTTTG
>CAWWDR010000888.1:0-28929 GCA_963942565.1 Maea johnstoni | reverse complement strand
TAAACCAATGCAGTGCACCACTCATGTGTCCATAATCTGTCCTTATAACTGGAAAGCGGTGAACAGGAAGATTTGATTTTCTCATTGAATAAAATAATCCTAGTTCAAAAAACGCACTAGTTAAGATTTTTTTTGCAGATAAAATGTCTGCATTTGTAACTGTAATATAGCCAACATGGATAATGCTAAAATTGATCTTGATGATCTTGTACCCGATGCACTGCATATTTATTTTCTGCCGCTTAAGCACAATTCCTGGGTATTTTCACTGCCTGACATAACGGATCAGGGGGATTGGTAATCTGTTTCATGTTGGAGGAAACTCCTCTTGCTGGCTGGCGAGGAGGAGGAGGCTGAAAGTACCAGATGGCTTCAGTGAAATGGACCAGGGAGTCGGTGCATGCCGCTGCACCTACTACTGCGATTGATTAACAAGTCTGCAGCAAACTTGCAGGGACACCGCGAGTATGTTATTACATGCTTGCTACCAAAACATATACCAAAATACACTGTATTCCTATATTCCCCTTCGTTTCTGATATATGAACAGTTCAGTAAATGATGTTCACACACTTCTGCAATTGATTGGCTAGACTGAGGCAATTAGTTTGAGGAATGTTGTTACATATGTACTATCCTAACCTATACCCAAATAACCTGTCACCCGATTGAGTATATTGTGATCTCCCTTGAAAAATTGAAATGCCCAGAAATCTTAAAATTTCCAATTTTGGGCTCCCAGTTTTTAAATCCTGGCTAGGACTCCTGAGCATCCACGCAATGGACCTGAGATGCTCCCACTCCCGCCCATAGGCCTCGAGCATAATTATACCTGTATAACCATTTTTCCTCCTGCACTTATTAGGGGGAGGCTGGAAGTACCAGATGGCTTCATTTAAATGAACTGGGGAGTTGGTGCATACCGCTTCGCCCAATACTGCCCTTGATTGGCTACTGACTGCGGCAAAATTGCAGGAACACCAGCTGTATGTTATTACATGTTTACTACCATAACATATACCCAAATAACCTGTACCCCTCCTACTCATTTGACCAGTGGATGCATGGCTTAAAAGGAACATTAACCTTATTGAGGTAGGAGACGCTGCAGGTTCAGCCTCTTCTGTAATTAATTGGCCTAATTACTGGCTGCAGCAAACTTTCAGGAACATCAAGAATATGTTATTACATGCCTGCTACAATAAGATATACCCAAATAACCTGTATCCCCCCCCCCCCCCCCCCCAACCCCTCCTCTCTGGTGTATGAACAGTTCAGGTATTGAAAGTAATATCAGTCTAAATGTCATTGCAGACCTAACATAGACACAAATAACCTGTATTCCCCCCTCCTCCCTGGTATATGAACAGTTCTCAGATTGAAAATGGCCTCAATCTCAATGCCATGGTAGACCCTTACAAGCTGTGTTTCTCCCACTAATAATAAACAGAAAGTGACCCTTTCAAGGGCAAGGCTTCCAAGTTACCTTGATATGAGGTAGTAGGCCATAACCTTTATCCCTCTCCCAGGAGATCGGCTGTACCCAATGCTTCCGGTGAAATGGATCGGGGAGTCAGTGCATGCTGCTTCAGCCACTTCTGCAATTGATCAACTAGGCTTCTGGGAGTATGTTATTACATGGTTACTACCGTTACATATACCTAGATAACCTAGCTGTACTCCTCCTACTCATTGGAACAGTAGATGGCTTAAAAGTAACCTATACCTCACTGAGATAGACGACGCTGCATGGTCAGTAGTTTATTGCCTAATATACTGGCTGTGGTAAATTTGAATGAACATAGGGAGTATGCTATTATGTGCTTACTTATACCATATCATATTCCCAAATAACCTTCCCCTCCTACTCATTTGACCAGTGGATGCATGCTTTAAAGGAACCTTAACCTCATTGTGATAGAAGACGCTGCATGTTCAGCCTCTTCTGTAGTTGATTGGCTTATACTGGCTGCGACAAACTTTCAGGAACACAGGGAGTGGTTAATTACTCCCATAACATATTCCCAAATAACCTGTATACTCCCCCCCTAAGATGTTAACAATTGAAATCCTGGCACATGGTTATACTCATTGGAGAGTACTCAGTGAGAGCTATCCAATGAATATGAACATATTAGGGTTTAGATGGTTAACAAAATCTCTGTGCCCTTGTGCTTTGGGCAAAAGTAGCCTCAGCACTGGCAGGGTATAAGCATGCATGGGTTAACTCTCCATGATAGGTTTGAGAAGCAGGGCACTTGCAGAGGCACATGAGTGTGTTATAACAGGGTCACTACCATAACAAATACTCAGAGGTCCTCTTCCCCTTAGTAAGTTCCAACAGTGTGACCCTCAGATGTTATGGAACCCTAGGCCAAAGTAGAATTTTGTTTCTTGGCTGATATAGTCAGCTCAATAATATGCCAGTTTCAGCCAGTTTAGAAACAGGCCTCCCAAAATTGGCAGCTGTAAATTTTTAGGGCTCCCTATTTTCAAGGGAGATTACAGTATATTCAGAATTTCAGATATGTTTATACTACCATGTACATCTGATTATCTATTGGGAAAAGCATACTTCTGCAATGTCATTGGAATTATGCAGGTGAAAACATTCAATTTTTTGTTAAAAACTATCAACATTTTCAGAAATTCCTCACCAAATTTAAGTGTGCTGATTTATGTTTTTTTAGGGGTTTGGCTGTTCAAATGAAGCTGACAATAAAGATGATGATAGTGTGTGTGTGTGTGTGTGTGTGCGTACACATTTGTAACAAACTGAATATATGGCAAGTCACATGCTGATCTGTCCATTTTTATAGGGTTGTAGACAGTTTGCAGGGATTTTTGAGTATGTACTTGATCCACTTTTTCCATGTGTTTTCTTCACATAGACAGGGGTTATTGCACTTACCTTCAAGGGCAACAGGCCTCAGCTGTTACTCCGGTACTTTTATATCTGGTGCTCTTAGGTGATGTGAAGATCACAAGACTGGCCGCAGGTCCTTGCCAGGGATTCTTAGCCATGCATGCTTTCAGTTTAGCATGATCTATTTATTATCTCACATCTTTTAGTTCATGTCTTACTCACCAGGGCGATCTTATTTGGTGCTATATAGCAGGACAACAGTTTCTATGTCTTGTGAAACATGCTCACAGTTTAGCATGATCTATTTATTATCTCACATACATCTTTTAGTTCATATATTACTCACAAGGGGGGTCTAATTGAGTATTATATAGTGGGACAGCAGTTTCCATGACTGGTTCACCAAGTGATTCTGCTTGGAGTAACATAATTGGCAATGGCTCAATTACTTAATGTAACTGTAGTGGCTAATAGACTCCAGGGACTAGATAAAGCATAGCATATAAGGTTCATAGCTAGGTTTATCACTTTACTAGGCAATATATGTTGATATGATATATGTTTACATGTTATGTGTGTATGTCCTATATATTATATATATATATATATATATACTAGAGCTGCACTCACCACTCACGAACTCGAGTGGCTCGAGCCATGGGGCAAACTCGCCAAGCTCGAGCTGAAATGTTCAAATCGTGAGCTTGCTATGTTGGAAACACAAATGTAACACAGAGCACCTAACATACATTATTAACATGCATAACTGCTTATTGCTGTCATGTCTTCTTTACAATCTCCAATGTATACATTCAAGCGGTGTTTAGTGTTATTAACTGACCTTTGTACCTAGTCTGCACGTTTTAAAATTGAATAAACATGGCAATGTTAATAAATCTCTGCCAATAGATATCTATTTTTTATTAGCTGGGCTGGAAAATAAGTATTTCTTTGGAAGATTGGAACGTCCGTGAGCTCATGAGCTCACGAGTCAAACGGGTGGTGAGCTCATGAGTTGATCTCCCTCCGTGAGTGCAGCTCTAATATATACTGTAGAACACACATATGACACATGTCCCAAATATAGCAAATTGGGGAGTTTTCGAATCATAGCGTATCTTTATGTTAGCGACGGTAGCCGCCGCTGACAATGCCAAAGTACAGAAAAAAAGTACAGCGTTTTTATATATAGCAAAGCGGAACCACACGCTATGTACGCTAAATATAAACAGACGCGCACATTGTGTGTTCTACAGTATATATATATATAATATATATATATATATATATATATATATATATATATATATATATATATATATATATATATATATATATATATATATATATATATATAATTATATATATATATATATATGTATATTTATATATATATATATATGTATGGATGTTTGAGCAGATGTTGTCTACCGTGTACTACTTCATTGGTGTGTATTTATGGTAGTGATAAACATAGGTTTCTCTAAGTGTGCCATGTGGTTGTCAGCTCTGACCTAGATCGCATCTGTTGCCAAGGAAATAGATATAAACAGACCAGATGTTCGTCAAATCTTCTCAAAATTCAAGGATACTGATGTTTGCATCATAAACAGCTATCATTCAGATATTTCAGCTTTATAGTTTTGACCTTGATCTTGACCTTCACGTTTGACCTTTCACCAGGTGGTCAGACAGAAATTGTGTTTGTACATCTCTGATGCGGAAGAAATTTCAAAAAATTCCAAACAACACTCGTTAAGAGTACTCACACTCAGCCTTGAAGGGTTAAGTTTCAATGATTATTTTCATTGTATTATTGTCATATGGAGGATATTTTCTAACGTGCATGAAAATGACCCTCATAAACTTGAGCATATGGGAATAAACCTTGAGTCATGTATATTTATTGGCGACGTTTCTAATGGAAGATGGTAATCGTTGACCTCACCTTGCCCCTGATTGGCTGGTTGGATGCTGGTGGCTGTGGAGTGTGCGTGGGGCGCGGGGGACTCGGAGGTGAGGAGACTCATGAATAGCGCTTTATTCATTAGATAAACCCTATAATGGGAAGGACCCTAGGCACTCATGAAGCACGGCTTGCGTTTGATGAGATGGTGGAGCTGGAGGAAATGTGATTTTCTAATTTTGCCACATTGCTCGTGGCTCGATAGAGGGAACTCACAGAGACTGCCCTTTGTGTACCTTCTGATCTGTGCCTTTTTAAGCTTAAAGAAGAAGGCGCCTGCGTCATAGAGCAACATCCAGCTGACCTCTAGATGGGTGGTATGGAAAAGGAAATGTTTTGATGCTGCCAAAATAATAATGATAATAGTAATGATGATGATGATAATGATAGTAATGATAATAATGATAATAATACTAATACTAATACTAATAATAATAATAATGATAATGATAATGAATAGTAATAATGATAATGATAATAAGAATAACAATATTTGATAATAACATATAACTTGAAATTCCTTGATAAGAGTTTTTGAAAAATTGGATTTTGGGACAAAGAAAACACTTACAGCAGGACTAATACAAAATAAGCATTTGTAAATCCAAAATTAGTCAGTCTGTTTTAGGGTATTTCGTCAATAACTGTGTCATCTGCATAAAAGGAATAAACAACATAATGCGATGCAGTACTGGAACTTTCGCCATTTCTGTGAAATACAGGTTATTTATTGGTTTCATGCTATTGCTGAGTGATTTGCATAAGTATCACCGGTCCAAAAGAGTATTTTTTGTGAGGGGAAAGCTAGGCATAAAGGGCTTTTGAACATCATAGGTGGAAAGGGTGCTATATCAAATATCAATTATCATTAGGCATGAGTGACTTTTTGAATTGCATCATTTCGGTGACAAAGTGGGCTTGCAATACTAATAAATTCTCAGTGAAATGAAACGTGTGTGTAATGGGTACTTCAGAAACACATCACCACAAAATAAGTGTTTTATGATGAGGAATTCTGCGTTTCTCATGCGAGATCACTGCTTTTATTCCTTCACCCCATAATCCAGATGTTCTCTGTCTAATGGAGGTCTCCTGTGATGAGTGTATTTTGCCAGTACAGGTTCAACTCGTCCAAACTCTATGGCGTTCTTTACTGTTGAAAGCATCATTGTAAATAGCAGGCTGTAAAAGTAATGTTTTCCGGGCCAGAGTTGGCCCATTTGACAGAGTGATTTGTTTGTGGGGCTTTTGAGGCGCAGCTAGAAATTGCTAGAACTGACAGAAGTCAGGACGAGAGCATTGTTTAACGCATTTATGCCTGCAGGGCCCAAAATTGCCTTGTGATTTTGGTAATATCTTTCTAACTGAAGCAATTTTCTTGAAATATTTGAACGAGAAATGTTGATCAAAAGCCAATACACAACTCTCCTTGAATTTGTGATGAATTACAAAGTTAGTGTCAAAAGAAAAGGTTCAGACAACACTATCTCTAGGCCCCTATTAAGTGCACCAAAAACAGCTAGACTATCTTGGTGGTATCTTCCAAAGACGGGCATTTGTGTTAGCCCCCCTGACTACTGAGTAGTCCTAGGTATTGCCACCCCCTTCTCACTGTCTCTCACTATATACAGTTACAGGTACAAATTAGCTTCGGGCCATGTGTGAAAGCTGCAAGTGACTTGGGGTTAGGCAGTGATTTCCTCAGGTTTCCTCCACTATTAATAACTGGCTATAGATACAATTCAGTGGAAGAAAATGTGACGAAAAACCTATTCCAGACTCTAAATTCAAAACTCCTATTTTTACCCTTTATTGCTATATTTGAGATTTTTATGTGTTGTAATTGATGTATATTCCTATTGGAGGTGATCAGTACTTCGGTCAATGTATCATGTCCATCATCAGTTGATATAGTCTGCCTTTTTCTATTCATAATTTTGATTGTCCTCACTCAAACTTATGTACTGTTTTTTTCTCTATTACAGGTACGTATTGTTTATCTACATATGATGTGAAAAAGTGGTGCACAGGTAATGTTGCATATTTAACTTTGTTCAGCCTGTTATCTGTATGTTATCTTATTTATGCCTACAGCACCTAAAAGTTCCCTGTCTTATAATTTGGTGATATTCTTTTGACAAGAGCATTTTTCAAAAAAAAGGTTAGTAGGAGAAATGCTTGTCACAACTAAACAGAAAACTCCTACAAATATTTTGAGAATTTAAGCTTGATTTCAAAGTTATTTTCATTAGTATTACAGACCCAGATGACACTAGTCAAAGTAATAACCAGGCATGAACCAGTTAACTTGTGTCTAGACCTCTTCTTATTAAGTGTCGTTTGGATATAAAATACTTCAGCATAATCTCCCCCCAAAATGTATGAAAGCTAGTTCTTGGTTGCGATGAACACTTCATTGAATGGTTTCTAAAATTGCTCTGGTCAAAATGGTACAACTGGCAAAGGAGGCTGAGACTATGCAGGAACTCAATTCCCTAGCGCTATCCTTAGGCTAGTAATTCCTGGGTATTCATAGGTGCTTTTAGTAAGGTTAGGGTGTGTGAGTACAGTATATATAAAGATGATTCTCTCCAAACTCATAATGTTTTTCCTTTTCTTTTTGTTATGGGAACAGGTTGGACTTGACACCATACTTGTACAAAATGAGAACAAAAATAGAAAAATAGTGAATAGAAATGGGTAAACATAGCAGAGATTTAAGGATACTGGGTAGACAAGTGACAGTAGCAGTATTTAGTTTGTTTCTGGTTGCCATGGTGAGCGTATCATAGCAACTTACTGTTGTCAAAGTCTTCCCTGTAGTATCTCTTGTAATGGAAGTGAAAAGAGACAGGCCAGCTCCAGGTTTGGAATTATATTTTTGTCATTTTTCCACGTCACAACTAAATCATGATATACCAGTTATAAGTGGTAGAGAACACTAGAGTTCCCGTGAAAAACCACCAACTTTTTGAGATATAGAAAGTAAAACTGTAAATTTGGATTTTGGTTTATCATCACTTTTTAGAGATTGTCCTTTAGGACATCTCTTTTAATATAGTTTTGATATTTTTTTTGGTCTTACCCATCGGTGGGAGACGGTGGGAGCCATTTCCAATATTTCGTAGGTCGTCTTTCCCAGGTTTCTGTGGGTTCTTGTCGGACCTATCTCTGATTTGGTTGCATTTTTCGTGAATTTGTTTTGGGTGTTTGTGTGTTTGGGGGGTGTTTAAGAGACTATTTTGGGTTTGGTTTTGATTCCTCTTTTTATTCGTGAGATATTTGGGGGTGTTTTGAGTTACCTACTTTTCTTTACGCTCTCACAATCCTGTCTAGTCGGTCTCCGGGTTGTGTTGGTCGTCATGGCGCTGCGTCACCCTAGTGTGTTTGCGCAGGCGCCGCATATATTATTATGCTAATTTTTCGTGACCTGCATGCGTAGTGATCTTGTGGTGTGATCTGATTTGCCCTAGCGCATGTTTTCTTGTGTGTATTGGCGGTGTTTTCGGTCCTTATGTTTATTTTCAATTACATTACCTTTTGTGTTTTTGTCTTAATAAGAACAAAATCCAAAATTATTTTTATATTGTTTACTTTATAGTTCGTTTTTATCGGACTTTCTTTATCGATCGATCTGCCGCTTCATCGCAGCCATTTTGCCTATTTATAGTTCTGGGCGGGGTGTTACCACGTGGTTTGTGTCTGGTGTATTATCCAATGAGCGGTTTCACTGGCTCACCGTCACACCACGTGGTACTCTTTCCCGCGGTTTATTAACCAATGAGCGGCTATTTGTATCCCTTTTTGTACTATACTACTTACGTGTTCATTCACGTATTTTTTACATTGGCGAGGATACGGTCCGCCATTTTGAATATCGGGATTGACGAAATTTGCACCCCGGTTTCAAAGCTTTCGTTTGTGGCCATCTCTAACTCTGAAATTCTGAAACCAAAAGAATTAACTTGCCAAGTATCTATATTATTAAGATTAGTTCTTTTGGTTTCGGAAAATCGTAAATATTTTGAGATATTTGTCAACACGCATCGATGATGTCGTGTTGTCCATGGCGATGGGTACATTTTCAATGGTACCTCGCCGATTTCTGTCAGTTTCATCAAACTATCACCCTCCGATCACAATATGACTACCTACCTGGATAGATGAGATAATCATCTATCTGATTCAATCATTTTTTTATTTCAACTTCAGGTTGGAAGCGAGAAAATAGCTTTTCGCTACCCCGTGGTTTGTCTCTGGTGTATTATCCAATGAGCGGTCTCACTGCCTCACCGTCACACCACGTGGTACTCTTTCCCGCGGTTTATTAACCAATGAGCGGCTATTTGTATCCCTTTTTGTACTATACTACTTACGTGTTCATTCACGTATTTTTTACATTGGCGAGGATACGGTCCGCCATTTTGAATATCGGGATTGACGAAATTTGCACCCCGATTTCAAAGCTTTCGTTTGTGGCCATCTCTAACTCTGAAATTCTGAAACCAAAAGAATTAAC
This sequence comes from Maea johnstoni, assembly GCA_963942565.1. Classification (NCBI taxonomy): domain Eukaryota; kingdom Metazoa; phylum Annelida; class Polychaeta; order Spionida; family Magelonidae; genus Maea; species Maea johnstoni. Next base: position 19,578 of record CAWWDR010000888.1, on the reverse strand, counting down.
ATGCCAAGTATCTATATTATTAAGATTAGTTCTTTTGGTTTCGGAAAATCGTAAATATTTTGAGATATTTGTCAACACGCATCGATGATGTCGTGTTGACCATGGCGATGAGTACATTTTCAATGGTACCTCGCCGATTTCTGTCAGTTTCATCAAACTATCACCCTCCGATCACAATATGACTACCTACCTGGATAGATGAGATAATCATCTATCAGATTCAATCATTTTTTTATTTCAACTTCAGGTTGGAAGCGAGAAAATAGCTTTTCGCTACAACAGGTAGTTGATTTTTTTGACATTAGCGAGGTTACGGCTTTGATATGGATTGTGTGCATTTCACACAAAAAATTGTCACGTCGCCGTTTCTGGGTCAAAATTTACAAATGACCCATCAAAGTGTTCGCAACAAATAGGGCTTTTACCCTATTATCATAACTTGTTGGTTATATTTGTAATTTTTGAAAAAAATTGGCGACTTCGGAAAAAAACGGCAAAAACGGCTTTTTGGAATGTTGATTTAGGAACCCTGGCGAAATTCTAAATTTACTTATTAATTTCGCCACTAAAACCGGAAAAAAAGTTTCAACTTCAAGAAAACAGACTCTAAATAATCCATCCTGCCCATTTGTGGAATTTTTTTGTTCCCCACAATCGTAAAAAAACAACTTTGAAAAAACCGGAAGTAGTAAATATTTTTATCGCGATTTCAGCAGTCAGTATATATACCCTTCTCACCATGAGTGTAGTATGCAGTCCTGAAGTTAGCAGACCTTTAACCCTGCCATCCCTTCCGTTCTCACTGTTGTTGTATTTTAGATAAAGATATGATTTTAATTGTTTTGGGTGACAGGAAAAGTGTGTACAGTTATAATTTATTGGTCACAAACTTATAAGCCCAAAGAGCATGTAATGCGAATGCATGGGATGGCAGGGTTAATGGTCTGCATACTTCAGGATTGCATTTTCACTCATGGTGAGAAGGGTGTCAAGGGACATAACTGCAGGCAGCACTCATAGAAACAGGCTTCGACATCATACTGCATCTACACCAAAGAGCATCATAGGAACTTGATTCACCTGACAACCCAAAATAGTAAGCATACATTAAATTGAAATAAATACAAAAATATCAATACAAAACTATCACTCAATATACAAATTTATAAAAACACATCCACAAAATATAGAAACCATGCAAATCTTCACTGTCCCTCAAACAAAACAATTACTGTTTAAAGAAGATATTGTGTCGGTGTGATAATATAAGATTGCATTTGGTGAGATATGTTTTGTGTTGATAATTTTGTGTTGCTTTGATGGTATGTATGATTATTTTTTCAGGTTGCATGGTGTATTGAATTTCTCTGATGTACCTTCAGTCTACCTGATGTTTAGTGCTGCCTGCAGTTCTGTCCCTAGAAACTCTTCTCAACATGAGTGAAGTAGCAGACCTGAAGTATGCAGGCTCCTACCCTATGATGCCGATGCCGGTCCCATACCCCTTCAACCCAGTGCTCGGGCCCAGGCAGCATCTCCCTGCATTTGTATCACCCAAGATGCCTTCCTCTCCGGTCAAGATTCCGCCAGTGGTGCGGTCCCCCATCCCAATAGGAGCGATCTCGCCCAACAACAAGCGGGGTGGAAGCCCGGTGGTAGCTGGGAGCGGCAGCAGTCCTGGGGCCAGTCAGTATACAGTGGTATCAGTGACGCGCCCTGGGCCATCCACACCTACCAGACCCATCTCACCCCAGGGGAAGGGTATGCAGGTCAACACCACCCCTACACACAGCCCGCAGGGACCCATCTCATCAGCACGGCTTCAGGGACCAGCGCTACCCCACCCTATACCACGGTTGGGTTACCCAGGTATTCCTCATGGACCTCTCATAACGCCGTACGGTTTCATACCCCCCTGGCACCATTCCCCAGTGCCCGGGGCAGGACACCCTGGCATGTCGCCCTTTCTGGGGCACCCCTTCAGTCAGCGCGTACCAGGGCACCACTACCCCCTGCCCCCCTCAGGTGCCCTGTCTCAGGTCCAGGCCCACCAGCTGTCGACATCGCCCCCTGGTGCCAACGGGAGCAGTCCCTCCTCGCCTGCTAAACTACAGTCCCAGGGTGCACCTCACATCCAGATACTCCCGAACGTCAAACACGCCCCGGTGCATCTGCTAGACACTTACAAGGTGCAGAGCATCACATCGGGTGCTCAGTCCATGGTGCAGCAGACCTCCCAGGGCCAGAGGAAGGCACTAGGGAGTAACGAGACTGTGGGAGAGGGACAGGATCTGGACGGCAAGGCACTCACGTGTAACCTCCACCTGCAGCTAGAGTTCTATAGCTACATCCTGCAGAAGGAGGGGGAGAATGCTGCCAATAGCTTCATGGAGTTTATTCAGGAGAACACCACATGGAGCGATAGGGAGAGGGTGGCCACCACTACCACCAAGGGTGCCCACATGATACCCAAGAACGACTTGAACTCTCAGATCAACAACAGCCGGCAGAAGCGGGAGAGCGTGACAGTTTCTGTGATGCTCGATGAACCCTCACCTCGCTACGACCCCGGAACGCCGGTCAGCTTTGATCCATAAGACTTCAGCGATCATTCACGTCGCTCATCCATACACTCAGAGAGGTCGGCTGATACAACCAGTCCTGTTCACTGGTCAGAACGTGTGGATAAGCGAGGAGGTTTTAGTCCTAATTTCATGCATGGGGCACATGTGAACTCACATCGCCATGCAGGAGAACTGGAGTCGTCTGGGAAGAGGTGGGGGTCTGCGGGGGAGTCAGGTCCACATGATGGTGAGGAGCTAGAGACTCCCACTGTGGTGGACAATTCCACGACGACCTAAAACAGTTAGAAGCCGTAACAACAAATGAATCAAAAATAATTATAGGAGACTTTAACATAAACCTCATGTCAAAAAATCTGAAAGCTTCCAAAGACATATGCACTTCCACACAAACACGCCAGCACATTACAACAGCGACAACAAAACAACAAACACTGATAGATCACATATACACAAACCTTAACAAAGAAACAACAAGTAACGTTCTAAAAACATATTACTCAGACCACGACCAAATCTTTATTCAAATAGAACACACATCAAACACCACAAACGCCTAAACAAAAAAACTTACCAAAGTTAAAAATTACAATGACTAAAACTTAAAATATGAATAACGGAAAAACATAAAATTGAAAAAATTAACAATAAAAAAATTACACATCAAACAATCTCTTGACGCCACTGGCGTCTCTCTTGTTCTACTATATTGTGGATACATTTTGACTAGTCATCGGTTACTGGTAGAGGAAACCAGAGTACCTGGGGAAAACCACTTTCTAATCCACAAGTCACTTATAACTTTCTCACATGCCCTGAGCCATATTCCAACCCAGGTGTCAGTGAGAGACAGCAAGCAGTCATTGGCAATGCCTTACATAGATCATACCAGAGTTTGAAAAGATTTACAGTAGCCAATCTGGGACTACTCATTCTCAAGATTTAGTAGTCTCACCGACTGTTTCAAGTAGAATTAGTAGCCCACATAAGGGCTTGACATGTGTTTACTAAGGGTTCGTTAAATATTCAGTAGCCAAATGGGACTACTATACTTGCAAGGTTTTAAGTTGCCAAGATGTAGTAGCCATGGGCTACAAGTTGAACCCTAGCTAGCTACGTTTTGCTATCAGGTTAACTTGGCCTTTCTGTAGACCAGATGTGTACTCTCTCTGTGTGTGTGTGTGTGTGTGTGTGTGTGTGTGTGTGTGTGTGTGTGTGTGTGTGCCTTCTCAAAATAAACATCTACAGCATACCCATAATACCATAGACTTAGCCAGCAGGGCGTCTGGGCATCATTTGGACACCCGAATCCTCAAAGATCGCCCTTCAGGACACCCAAACATTTTTGTCAGAAATTTCTAAAATGTCAATTTCAAGCGTGTTATTGAATTTTTACAAATGATAAATGACAAATCAAGTTTTGTCATAATTTGTTTTCATTCAATCAAATGTATATTATTGGGTTCAGGATTTATTATTGTAGATGCTCTATTGCCTAAAACCATCCATGCCTTCGACATCCCAAAACAGCCTGGCTCTTTCAAGTTATTGTCCAAAGTCTCATTTATCCTGAAGGCATTTTCTCTGGGAATTCTCAAGCATGATTGTGTGGACAGGCCCATGTAATTTCTGGCTTCTGTGGCTAGTTATGTGACTGTACAGCATGAAGATCAAGGAGAAAGCTATGCTGGACATGACCTAAGCTCAATACATTGTGTTAGCCCCAGAGAGCAATGAGCAACTTTGCTTCAACAACTACTACTTATTGATTGACCTTTGAAGAGATAGACAGAGACTTGGGAAAGACTGGAGGCAGTTGTCTGTAACCCAGACATGGTTATGAGTTATGAGTTAACCCTCCCCCTCTCCCTCCCACTCAGACGTATTGCATGTGAGATATGGGTTAACCCTCTCCCTCCCATTCAGACATATTGGAGGTGAGATATGGGTTAACCCTCTCCCTCCAACTCAGACGTATTGCATGTGAGATATGGGTTAACCCTCTCCCTCCCACTCAGACATATTGGTGGTGAGATATGGGTTAACCCTCTCCCTCCCACTCAGACATATTGGTGGTGAGATATGGGTTAACCCTCTCCCTCCCACTCAGACATGTTGGAGGTGAGATATTGGTTAACCCTCTCCCTCCCACTCAGACATATTGGAGGTGAGATATGGGTTAACCCTCTCCCTCCCACTAAGACATATTGGTGGTGAGATATGGGTTAACCCTCTCCCTCCCATTCAGACATATTGGAGGTGAGATATGGGTTAACCCTCTCCCTCTCACTCAGGCATATTGGAGGTGAGATATGAGTTAACCCTCTCCCTCCCACTCAGACATATTGGTGGTGAGATATGAGTTAACCCTCTCCCTCCCACTCAGACATATTGGAGGTGAGATATGGGTTAACCCTCTCCCTCACTCAGACATATTGGAGGTGAGATATGAGTTAACCCTCCCCCTCCCACTCAGACATATTGTTGGTGAGATATGAGTTAACCCTCTCCCTCCCACTCAGACATATTGGTGGTGAGATATGGGTTAACCCTCTCCCTCCCACTCAGACATATTATTGGTGAGATATGGGTTAACCCACTCAGAAGTATTAAATGTGAGATATGGGTTAACCCTCTCCCTCCCACTCAGACATAGTATTGGTGAGATATGGGTTAACCCTCTCCCTCCCACTCAGATGTATTGCATGTGAGATATGGTTTAACCCTCTCCCTCCCACTCAGACATATTATTGGTGAGATATGGGTTAACCCTCTCCCTCCCACTCAGACATATTGGAGGTGAGATATGGGTTAACCCTCTCCCTCCCACTCAGACGTATTGCATGTGAGATATGGTTTAACCCTCTCCCTCCCACTCAGACATATTATTGGTGAGATATGGGTTAACCCTCTCCCTCCCACTCAGACATATTGTTGGTGAGATATGGGTTAACCCTCTCCCTCTCACTCAGACATATTGGTGGTGAGATATAGGTTAACCCTCTCCCTCCCACTCAGACATATTGGAGGTGAGATATGGGTTAACCCTCTTCCTCCCACTCAGACATATTGGAGGTGAGATATGGGTTAACCCTCTCCCTCACTCAGACATATTGGAGGTGAGATATGGGTTAACCCTTTCCCTCCCACTCAGACATATTGGAGGTGAGATATGGGTTAACCCTCTCCCTCTCACTCAGACATATTGGTGGTGAGATATGGGTTAACCCTCTCCCTCCCACTCAGACATATTGGAGGTGAGATATGGGTTAACCCTCTCACTCAGACATGTTGGTGGTGAGATATGGATTAACCCTCTCCCTCCCACTCAGACATATTGGAGGTGAGATATAGGTTAACCCTCTCCCTCCCACTCAGACATATTGGAGGTGGGATATAGGTTAACCCTCTCCCTCCCACTCAGGCATATTAGAGGTGAGATATGGGTTTACCCTCTCTCTCTCACTCAGACATATTGGTGGTGAGATACGGGTTAACCCTCTCCCTCCCACTCAGACATATTGGAGGTGAGATATGGGTTAACCCTCTCACTCAGACATATTGGTGGTGAGATATAGGTTAACCCTCTCCCTCCCACTCAGACATATTGGAGGTGAGATATGGGTTTACCCTCTCTCTCTCACTCAGACATATTGGTGGTGAGATACGGGTTAACCCTCTCCCTCCCACTCAGACATATTGGAGGTGAGATATGGGTTAACCCTCTCTCTCTCACTAAGACATATTGGTGGTGAGATATGGGTTAACCCTCTCCCTCTCACTCAGACATATTGGTGGTGAGATATGGGTTAACCCTCTCCCTCCCATTCAGACATATTGGAGGTGAGATATGGGTTAACCCTCTCCCTCCCATTCAGACATATTGGAGGTGAGATATGGGTTAACCTCTCCCTCTCACTCAGACATATTAGAGGTGAGATATGGGTTAACCCTCTCTCTCTCACTCAGACATATTGGTGGTGAGATACGGGTTAACCCTCTCCCTCCCACTCAGACATATTGGAGGTGAGATATGGGTTAACCCTCTCTCTCTCACTCAGACATATTGGAGGTGAGATATGGGTTAACCCTCTCCCTCTCACTCAGACATATTGGAGGTGAGATATGGGTTAACCCTCTCCCTCTCACTCAGACATATTGGAGGTGAGATATGGGTTAACCCTCTCCCTCTCACTCAGACATATTGGAGGTGAGATATGGGTTATAGAGGTTCTATCACGAGTGGATAAAAAGAGGAGGAATCTTGCACGAGTGAGTGATTTTGTGACTTGGGACGAGGCTCGCCTCGTCCCAAGACACAAAATCACTCACGAGTGCAAGATACCTCCTCTTTCCATCCAAGAGTGATGGAACCTGTTTGCTCCCACGATAAAAAGGAGGAATTTACACGTTTTACCGTGAAGTTAGCTAGCTAAACTAGGTCAGCCAGAGGTCACCTGCGCACTAGTTCAACAATGGTAATACGCGTTTGTTGTTACGTGCACCGTTTGTTTCCCAAGAAACTGGAACCATATATATATGTATATATGTATATATATATATAAATACACAAACACACACTTATGTTTACACTCACATACATATACATATACACGTTGGCTACATATCCCTGACCAAAATATAGATACATTATATTATACAAGGGTATTCCTCCCTTATTTTGTTCTTGATCATCCTGAAAAAACCTATGTCTCTGCTCTGGCAATTTTCAAGACATTTTTCCAACTGACACAACATTAACAGTCTGGCTGCAGTGTTCTCTTGACTGTAACTCGATTACTGGGGTAAATTGATATTCATTGGATGCCAATCGGCCAGTTGAACAGCAACATAAGACAAACTGTCTACTCTAAATGACGCCACTTGTCTTATGTAAGCAGGGAATTGGATTATTGGAGTAAACAATAGACTTGGCAATCATGACATATGGCAAATGAAATAAACTTACTACTTTGAATCAGATAACCACATTGTAGGGTTGCATGCATGCAGACTTATCTACTTACCTGTTGGTAGAGTTCCAGCTTCTCTCTCTTATACTCTCAGAAGTTGTCAAGACTAATTGTTACACAGCCTCCTATGCAATAAATACAAATATGTGTTTATATATATATATATATATATATATATATATATATATATATATATATATATATATATATATATATATATGTATATGTATATATATATATATATATATAAATATATATATATATATGTATATATATATACATATGTATATGTAAATATATATATATATATATATATATATATATATATATATATATATATATATATATATATATATATATATATATATATATATATATATATATATATATATATATATATATATATATATATATATATATATATATATATATATATATATGTGTGTGTGTGTGTAAATATACATGGTTTGACAGCCCATTGCTGTCTGAGAAGGTCACAATTGTTAAACCCAGACCTTTCCATCAATAGTAATACAATAGTCTTAGGCTGTAAGCAGCAATAGTTCCATGTATCCTAAGCATGCAGGCAATGAATATAAGGCCAGGGAATTCTCCATGGATCTCTAATATCATTTTGTTCCTAGCATTGTATTACATAAGACTCTATATCAGGACCAATAGGCAACTAGACTCCATTGTTGCTGGTACTAAGAAGACTCACAGAGGTTACTCAAGTGCTTTCAAAATGACCTCTCTCTGTGATAGCAGTTGCAGATACTGAGGCCCAGGTTTGACAAACACCCCTTAACCCTTCCAATGCTGATGCTACATTTGTCCAAAGCACAAGGACGTTAAGAATTTTGAAAACAATCTCAACCCTGCCATGTTGGTTTTCATTGGATAGCTCTCGCTGAGACCTCTCTGATGAGTACCCATGTGCCATGGTTTCAGTCATTTTTCAGGTTTTTTGCATCATTTTGTATTGGCATGGCTTCAAATGCTGCTCAGGCTACTTCTGTCCAAAGCGCAAAAACGCAAAGATTATCGAAAAGCATCTAAACCCTATCATGTTGGTACTCGTTGGATAGCTCTCGCTGAGTACTCTCAGATGAGTACCCATTTCCCAGGGTTTCAGTCATTTTTCAGGTTTTTTGCATCATTTTGTATTGGCATAAGGGTTAAAAATTCAAAATGTTGATTTTCTCAGAATTGTCATTTTTCATTGGTTTTGTTCAAAAGTAATGAGGTAGATCTACTTCTTTGTTAATACATTGCCCCCCCCCCCCCCCCCCCCCACACACACATACAGAATCTTCCAGAAGGAACCCCCCTAAACCGATGTCCAGGATATGCCCATGTATAGGATAACTGTCAATTCTAAAAAAATGTGGGGTGCATGTGTCAGTTTGAGGTAAAACTTAAATCCTCATTATATTAATATTTCCAGCTGAAGCCATCTACAGTTTTGTTATCTATATTTATCCTGGTAAAGATACAGAGCTTACCGTAAATTCTTGGAAATTTAGGACACTTTTAATTAAATATGATCATTGTTGGTTGATGGTGGCCCATGTTTGCAGAAATTAGCTGCACACTGAGACACCATGGGCCAGATTTGTAGATAATATCAATTACTTTGACTGCCAGATCAAAGAATAACAATTGCTCTCAGCATGGGCAGTTTGAATCCCCTATCAGTTTACGGCAGACCTGGTCAGTGACCGCCTTCGGCAGGCCCGGTTTATGTCATGTTGCATCGTGAAACCAAGACCAGTCAGGGCAGGTCAATGACCGCCTTCGCTGTGGTATAATTTGACCAATGCTGCACCATTTCAAAGTGAGTGCACCAGTCCTTTTCTTCAAAGAAATCACCTGCAGATTAGGGGAGACACATATCTCACCTATCATCATGTCTTTCTTGGTCATTTTGATAAATAAAAATGTGAAGTATCATGTTTTATTTATACTCGCAAATAGGGATGGGGACCGTGGACCGGTTCATATGGGAAACCGATCGGATCATTGCGGTTAACCAGTCAAAAACCGGACCTCCCTCTAGACGGTTCGGTTTTCTATGCATGCTCAGGGTTCCTGGAGGCGCAATAAAACTGTCAGCACCTACCTCCTCGCTGGCCTCACAATGTCTGCCAAGTGCGACAATCAAACAGCCATTTCAAAATCTCTCAAGTCTGGTACCCTGCCCACTTTCACTATGCTCAGAAGCCTTCTGAGCGTAGAGAAAGTGGCCAGGGAGCTAGTATATAGGAACTTTCCAGAACTTTCCAGTTCAGGCAAGTTCAGCCAGGCATTCCATTGCGTAGTTTCCTATCCAAGAAACGTCATTAATATACCGTTTAGGAAACTGTGATAAAACCGAACCGTAGAAGCAAAACCGAGAACCGAACCGAACCGTAGAATTCTCAACGATCCCCATCCCTACTCGCAAAGGAAAAACAATCCCTCAGAAATACTGTTAGGAATTTATATATCAAATTTCAAGTAAGTTTGATATGCAGAATGTTTGTTTAAAGCGACCAAGTTTTGATGAAATTTAATAAAGAGAAAAGATCCAAAAAACGTTTCCTCTCCGTGTGCAAGCCTATGAGAGGTTCTGAAATATTTGGTCTCTAATACTCTGCTCAGTGATGGCCAAGACAGGATAAAGGTGTAAGCTTTTAAATACGTAAATATCTCAAAATGACCCTGAACTCACACCTGAACCCCATCAGCCACCTTAAGAATAATAGCCGAGCATGAATCACTGTAAGAAGAGCGGCGAAGTGTCGGATTATCATATTAACCATCAAGGTGTATGTTTGGCCTTTCAGTAATCGTGATTAGTGGGCCTTTGTCTCAAGGCTGATAGATTAGTAGCCCACCCAAGGACAACAATAGCTTTGAGCCAAATGGCGGGTAAGAAATCCATCGTTCTCAGGGGCATGATAGTGAGGAATTACGAGGTGATAATATCCACCGTCATTGATGCTCCACCTTAACCCTTCCAATGCTGAGGCTACTTTCATCCAAAGCACAAAAATGCAAAGATTATCAAAAAACATCTAAACCATGTCATGTTGGTACTCATTGGATAGCTCTCACTGAGTACTCTCAGATGAGTACCCATTTGCCAGGGTTTCAGTCATTTTCCAGGATTTTTTGCATAATTATGTAATGACCAAATTAGCCACCAGCAGCATAAGGGTTAATTTGCCAGAAAAAAATCAATCTCTCAGCAGCAGCAGCAGGGTGTAATGTGGTGGATTTCATACGTGGGGTTTTTGTTCAGGTATTTGATTGATTTGTTGTTTGATTAAAGGAGACTCAGCACCTGCTCTGTCCACAGGGATGTTGATAACCCCAGGGCTCGACATTACGGCTAGTCCTGTAGCCCCGGGCTAGTTATTGAAAGTCAGGGCTAGTAAGTTCTACCTGTGAGTAGCCCTGAGGGGCTAGATAGAATTAGAATATCAGCACTTCAAAAAGAATGAAGTCCTCCTCTGGCTCTGTATACCTGGATGATAATATAACTCAATTTAACACAATACACTGTATTCTTTTCATGTTATCAAAAGAGGCTATGTTATCAACAAAGATCACCATATTTGAAAAAAAATGTCAAATCAGGGCTAGCAAAAATATTTCAGGGCTAGTAAAAGTTACGGTAACTAGCCCTGTTGGGCTAATGAAGTGTTTTCTTAATGTTGAGCCCTGAACCCATTAATGCTCAAGTGTTCTGATTATTTTTTTTCTTGGCGTATGATACTTTTGACAATAACAATTTTACAAAATAAATGAAGGGGATTTGTAAAAGGAAGTGTTCAGAGGAAGAGGTTTTTGATTTCGCCTGTAAGATTTCAACAAAAGTTTGAGGCTACTTTTGGCCTGCTCTGTCCACAGGGGTGTCATTAACCCATTAATGCTCAAGTGTTCCACAAGAAAAAATTCGTCTGGAAGAACTAAACGGCTTTATGTGCTAAAAATTTCTTTTACAGCCCGGCTGGAGAGAATTTTAAAGCACATTTAAATACTCACACAAAGCAGATACAAAGTAGGATATCTATTTGAAGGATGTTATTTTTGTGCTATCACGGGGAGCACGAAAAATAGCTAAAATTAAATGCCTGTAAAAGATACCAATTATACAGGGGTGTTAATAATCCATTGATTCTAAGAGTTCCTCAAAAAGATTTTTTTTTCGTCTGGAAGTATGATAATTTAGACAATAATTTGAAAGTAAGGATAATTTTACAAAATATTTGAAAGGGAGTTAGAAGTGTTCAGAGGAATATATTTTTCCTTCACATCTTATCTTAACCCTTATGCTGCTTGTGGCTAATTTGGCCAATGGAAATTGCAAAAACTCTGGCACATGGGTACAAATCTGAAAGTACTCTGCGAGATCTTTCTAATGAATACCAACATGATATGGTTTAGATGGATTTCAAAAATCTTTGCATCCTTGTGCTTTGGATGAAAGAAGCCTAGCATTGGAAGGGCTAAATAGTATTTCACCTGTAAGATTTTAACAATATTGTAATGCTGCTTTTGGCCTCCTTTGAGCATTAATGGGTTAACCCATTCATACCTGCAGATTGTCATGGTATTTTAGAAAATAACTTTGCAATTAAGCATGATGTCAAAATATATTTGAAGGAAAGCCGTGGGTTGGGTTCAGTTAAAACCTTCTTCAAATTATTCTGAAAAATGCTTTGATTACAAAAATTTTAATGAAATAGTCAGTATGTTTTTGGGTGTTACAGGCATGGGTTGGTTAATCCACCCAATTAATTCAATTATCAGCTCTTAAAACTCATAGCTGGTGTACTAAATTAAGCATTAAAGATGTTTGTAGGATGCCTGACAACAATAAAGATGCAATGGTAATTTAATTTATTATCAGTAAAACTTAAAGTGGCTAATAAATCAAGCTTGAGACAACAGAATAGATATTTTGATAATTCAATTATTGATGCTAAAACTTCCATTAGATTGTGTGATGAATCATGCTCAATATGTTTTCAGATGTGGATCCAGGGTTTCTGTGTAGGGAGTTTGTGATGTATGAGCTGGAGGGGGGGGGGGTAGGTTTAGAATCAGTGCTAGATCTACCTCATTGATTTTTTGGGGGAGGGGGGGGGGGGGGTGGCATAATTCATTTACATTCAATAAAACTTACTTTGGATTATGATTCATCCTCAAATTTCTTGTATGATGCTTGAAAAGTATTCAGATGTACTGATAATTCAATTATTTATGTTGAAACTCTTAGTTTGTGTAATGAATCATGCCCGACATGTCTGGACGATTCTTGACGAGATTGTGAGTTTGCATGGGCCTTGCGGCGTGACCGGTTGTACGGTGCATGATTAATCTACGTGAGTGACAGGAAACTGTTGCTGTTCTCCCGAGATAATCTGTCGCCTTGCCACCGATGCCAAGACGTTGCCACAACGAGCGTTAATGCGGCTATCTCCATGGCAAATTAAGTGGATGTTTTACCAGCAGGATATATCCTGGCTCGAGCTTAGCTGTCTAACATTGTAACCTTCATATTTTTCATTACTGAGAAATTAAATCATATCAAATTAATTGATTCTAACCTGGAGCGAATGGACACATTCATTTTACTGATATCTCTCTCATGCAAAAGCATCTTTTGGAAAGTATATCATCAATAAGTACTAATTAAAAGTCAACCAACATATCTCCAACAGTTTGTGAATTCAAGCTTTTTTTTTTTACCTAATTATCATCCCAAATGAATGATTGGTCTATATTTAGTTGCATATACATTAACCCATCCATTGCATACCATTGCCTCAATATGGGTCTTACTATTTTTGCTGATATCTATGTTAGAATTATCACTTGCAAAATATTTCATGGAAAAATGTTAATTGATTCCTAGTCCCAACAAACTCCAATTTCTTTTGTAAATCAAGGTTTACATAAAATTATTATATGAAATGAAATGGAATAAGTCCATAAAACAATTTTGAATAATTAATATGCATAAAAGGGTTAATTATCTCTCTTTGCTGGATGGAACTTAAGATATGAATAATTCTATTCAAGCATTTTCCAGCAAATCAAGTTTTCTTTGTGCATTCCTGGTATGCCATTCTTCTTCTTACAATAGCAGGTTAATTAACTGAATTTCATTAGTGATTCAGAAATGCTGTGGCAGGAGATTAACCCAGTCATAAGTACTACCACACAAAATGTTTTTTTGGGTTGTAAAATTTCAATCTTTATAATCTCCAGAGTCTCATTGGAAAAAAGAGCATGTTTTAACCAAAGCCAAAATAAGACGCTAATAAAGTCATCATGTGATAGACTTGAAAGCAACAGACAACTTATTTTTCTAACAAAATGTAGGTAGTCAGAACTCTTGGTTTTTACCTGGCATCCTAGGAATTCCTGGGTATTTCCAGCTTTATTTGGTGAGGGTTAGGTTAATAAATTTAATAAATTTAAGGGTTTATAAATTTATTATGGTGAATCACAGAAATTACAAAGTAAAAGTGGTGTTTGCAGAAAGGTGGCCCCTTTCAAACCAGCGAATGATTATGCTGTTTTCTTGAGGGAAAAGTTTGGAACAGTTCCTTTGTGGACAATTGGTCATTCTTGGTCTCTCAAGTAATTTATTGCTTTTTCATGAAGTTTGGCATTTGTGTCTGCATTTCTACTCTCAAATTATTCTAATCATGCTCAGAGTTCTTCATCAATTCCATCTAGTTAATGACTCATAGAAATAAATGAGGGATAAAGTATGGCTTTACATACAGTATGTTTGAAGGACTTTTGTTGGTTTGGTTTTCTTAACCATTTCTCTTTCAAATACTTTTCAAGATACTGTATTTATTAGCCCTTTGATGCTGGGGTTATTTTTGTCCAAAGCACAAGGACGCAAAGATCTTTGAAAACCATTTAAAACCTGTCATGTTGGTATTCATTGGATAGCTAGCACTGAGTACTCTCAGATCAGCACCCATGTGCCAGGATTTCAGTCAATTTCAGGTGGTTTTTTTTCCATAATTTTGTAATGACCAAATTAGCCACCAGCAGCATAAGGGTGAGCAAGATTCTTCTTAAGTAGTCATCAGGCCTTTTTGCATCACTACAGGCATGTACGGGTTAATTCTCAACCTAGGCCAAAAGATTTACCTTAGCTCTGAATAGAATGCTAGTACCTACCACATAATATTTAATGTTGGTAAAATTGTGATGTATGTATGTCAAGAGCTACTTTCATGGGCAAACCTGTTTGTTTAATGGACTATAAAAACCTTTAGTACAATGTCTAGCTTGCTTCTTATTAGCTTAGTAAGTATTACTCCATTTCCCATTCATGCCTGGAGATCTTGAAAAGTGTCGTCTGAACCTATGGCACCTTTGAAAATAACTTTGGAATAGCATTAAGTCACAAAACATTGAAAGGGGAGATACGGTTACTGTAGATATAATACCCAGAACTCACTTTAATACCAAATACTGGGGAAAAGTATCTTACCATCTAAGATGTGTTGTACTGGTACTGCTTATTAGTATAAAATTGACTTGGTTGCTGTCAGGACGTCTCCACAAAAAAAACAGTTAGCCATTCACAAGCAAACTTATATAAGGTTCAACAAATTCAACAAAACCCTGTCCTTGGAAAGCAGCCAGTTTCCTTAGAAATATTGTAAATGTATAGAATCATAAAGGAAATATTGATGTCATATTGTATCACAAAACTTTTTAGGTGCCAATCCTTTGTTAACCCATCCATACCTGTAGTAGCCCAAACCAAACTATTTTTGGTGATATCTCTCTGACAAAAACAATTATCAGAAAATAATTTAGCTAAAGATGTCTTTCAGAACTCTATCTACAACTCTCATTCAAATATTTTGTAAATTTATGGCTTATTTCAAAGTTATTTTCAAAGGTATTTTAGGTCCAAACAGTACTTGTCTAAAAGATCTACTGGTATGAATGGGTTAATGTTTCTCGAAAAAATCCTCTGATCAATTTTTTTTTTTAACCATTTACTTTATCAAATTTTGCTGAGCCTTCATTGGAAATCCCAGGAAATTCCAAGGATTCATTGGCAAGGGCAAAGTCAGGGGATTTTTGGCTGCTAGGGGCATGATCATTGGGTTTAACCAATTAATGCTCACACCTGCCAAAACCAACCCTGCAATTTTGAGGAAATCTCTCAAGCGAAAGGATAGTTGGAAAAATATTTGAGGGAGAAATGTTGATAAGAACACTACCAAAAACTCTCCTTCAAATATTTTGTAAAATCATTAGCAATTCCAAAGTTATTGTCCAAAGTATTGAAGATCCTGACGAACTTTTCAGAATTAATGGGTTAAGATCTTTGAGCTGCTGATGGTACACAGGTGGGGGAGCAGGAATTCCATTACAAAACACATTTCCCTAGAAAGAACTTCCTGCAACCCTACTTCAAACACCGTGATTTGCGAAGACAAACACATCTAGAACATGCACATGGTCTGGCAATCACGGAAATAACTTGACAGCGAAGCAATAGTTTGGGAAATATTTCACTGAAATTTATTGTTCCAGTTAGGTTTAACACTCCCTCTTCGTGTATTTCTCACAAATGACGTTTTATGATCGGAATTGCAGGGGTACAGCTGGCCACTTATTAGCCCCATAGCCCGAGGCTAGAGAAAATTGTGTGGGGCTATAATGATATTTGCCTTTGTAGGCCGGCTGGCAAAAACAAAAGTGATATTTTAACCCTTTTTACTGCTGGTGTCTAATTTTGCCAATACAAAAGGATGCAAAAAAGCTGAGAAATGACTGAAACCCTCAGTGAGTGCTATCCAATGAATACCAACATGTCAGGGTTTATATGGCTTTCAAAAATCTTTGCATCCTTGTGATTTGGACGAAAGTATAAGCCTCAGCATTGGAAGGGTTCACATTTCCTCTTCATGTATTTTTCACATATGATGATTTATGGTTGGAATTGTCAGATCATTGGTGCATATGTGCAGATTCAAATGATTTAACTGCAGAAGCATCTGAGAATCTTGAGGGATGATGCCCTCATGCCTGCAAGTGGTTCATATAACTCTCGGATGGTCACCTGTGCATCTGTATATTTACCATTCGCAGTCATGCAATATCACAATCAACAAAAAAACAAACATCTGTAGTCTGTGACTCCAAGTCAAGATTTCATAAGAAACTAGGATATTTTGAAACATTTTTTTTCACAAACATTTTCTGGCACCACATCAAGGTACCAGAATATAAAACTGCATATTGTGTTCATTCACTTTGTGATTTAAAGACATTAATTGTTCTGTTTTTGAACTCCTATCTGCAAGCTCATTGCAATTAAGCCCCAGGCAATGTTCTTATATCTAAATGCCTCAATCTGAGATGTGCGTGCACATAATTACTTCTTCACTTTGAAAAGTTTTGTTAGTTATCATGGGGCTGAATATGTTATTCCTAATTACTGTGCTTATTCACCATTGTCGTTTACTGTAATTCACCAAATGATCCGTCCAGAGTAAAAATAATCATTTTTCTGAGTTAAAGGGGGTGGACAGTTATTTGAAAAAACTACTCTGAAAAGAGGGGGGAGGTTATAGATATTCAACTTTATCAGGAACTATTTGGAATATAACTCATTTAATTGATAGTTATAGTTTTTTTCACCAAAGATTACTAATAAGATGATAAATCACTTATCTTGAGCTAGTGCTCTGCTCAGTATTATTGCATTAGGTACCTGTACAATATACACCCTTAATAATATAGGAAGACAATGCTTTATCTATGCCTTACAGCTAAGTAGATGGACACTGGACATTCAGGAGCTGGAACAATTTACATTACTGCGGGAAAGTACTATGGTCTGTATGCTATGTACAGCGGTTATGTTGACCATACATTTGTGCAGGGGATAGTTGGAGCAGGGTAGGGTTTGAGCGACGACGAGCGCAGAAGGCCATTATCGGCGCATGTTTATGACGCGGCGGCCCGTCTATGTCACCGGCGTCCGTCGGTGAGGTGCCACCAGAAGGGAAACCTGGCTATAAACATGTGTTAAATGTACATGTAGCAGGAAAGTTAGCCTTCCATTTAGTTTATGACCTAATGGCAGCGGGTAATCTTTTTCGCGTCGCTGCCAGGTGGGGGAAATGAAGCTATTCTGTCTCGTCGGAGCGGACATGTGGGACTCTCAATCACCCTGTCAGCGTTAGAAGCAGAGGCGCACAACCAGCTTGACCTTTCCTAACCTTGACATTTCTGGAGGTCAGGGGAGGGTAATTTTCATAATGGTTTAAGGGGATACCTTGACATCCTTCTTGGATCGGTTGACAGCAAAGATAAATCAAGGGGCAAATTTTGTTGACCTTGACTCAGTTATAAAGGTCAGGAGCATAGTTGAATTTATTATGTATGAAGCCATTACTCTTTTATCTTTTTCTTATAGCTAAATTTTATTACCCTGTCTTGTTTTAATGATCAAAGGTACACAGTATGTATTGGATCACTTTTTATCTCCGCTTCTAGTATGTAAAGTACTGGGTCACTTTCTCCTCTTGTGTGAAATTCTTATGTTATTCAGCAGTAAATCTAAGTCTGTCAAGTGCCTCTGAGAATCAATTTGTTATTCAAAAAGGCAAGGTGCTTTGTTGTCTGTTCATCTTCAGTTGGTTTGTGTCTAACTCATTGTTTTGCAAAAAAGAGGCATACATTATTTGTAATTGTTTGTCCTCATGTTTGTCTTCATATTATCCATGTTTTTGCCAACCTTTATTCTAACATACTAAGAGTATAGGAGTATAAAATCCTACAAAGGAGAACATCCATTGAAAGATTTTTCTTTGCACATCTTGACTTTCAAAATATTTGCCAGTTTGTCAGACCACCTGAAGTGAAGTGTTTTCTCTGCACTACTTGCAGATGTGCCTGGCATTTTGGCAGGTTGAAGGGTCTATTGTATTAACCCTTCCTATGCTAAGGCTACTTTTGCCCAACAAACAAGGTTGCAAAGATTTTTGAAAACCATTCATCGGATTGCTATCCGTGTGCCAGGGATTTCAGACAATTTATTTATGTTTTGGCTATTACAAAATGATGCAAAAAACCTTTTAAAAAATTGGTCAATACAAAAAATGACTGAAACTCTTGCATATGTGTACTCATCTAAGAGTACTCAGTGAGAGCTATCCAATGAATACCAACATGTCAGGGTTTAGATGTTTTCCAAAAATATTTGCATCATTGTGCATTGGACGAAAGTAGATTTAGCATTGGAAGGATTAACCCTTCCAATGCTTAGGCTACTTTGTCCAAAACACAAAAATGCAAAGATTTTAAAATCCTGTCATGTTGGTATTCAATGGATAGCTCTTGCTGAGTGATCTCAGATGAGTAACCATGTGTATGGGTTTTGGTCAATTTCTAGGTTTTTTGCATCATTTCATATGGGCAAAATTTGCCACCACCAGCATATGAGTGTTAAGTGAAGTGCTCCCCCTGAGGAGCCTCTAGCTGATCGATACCCATAGAGGCAACCCTCAGTGGCTTTCCCTGAAGTAGCCTCAGCAGGACCAGATGAGTCCCACACCTGTGTTCTCTTTGCCGCAACAGAAAAAGGCATCTTCGCAGGGATGCTGCGGCAGCCATTATCCCCCTTCCGCAAGTCAACATTTCTTTGATTTATCTCTGAATGTCATGGTAGGGAGACATTTACAATGATGAAGCAGAAGGTGAATGTCATTGTTGCCAAGGATACTGATGCTGTTTCTGCTAGTAGTAGGGGATGGAGAGCATCATAGAGAAGGTCTTCCAAGCATTCCTATTTATGTGGGAATCCTGTCGCACTGAAAACCCCATTAAGTTAAAGGTTATTGACGTTAACCCTTCCAATGCTAAGTCTACTTTCATCCAAAGAACAAGGATGCAAAGCCATATCATGTTGGTATTCATTGGATAGTTCTCACTTAGTACTCTCAGATGAGTACCCACGTGCCAGGGTTTCAGTC